>BLKR01015200.1:19458-95524 GCA_011170035.1 Teleogryllus occipitalis | reverse complement strand
CAAATTATTTAAAACCTTACTGAAATATATGAAAAAAATTGCTACCCTTAAGGGTATATCAGATTGGAATGCAACAATGACATTCCGCGACGCGACTCTCGAATTTCTGTGAATTATGTCTCATTGTTATGACATGATTGAGCTGTATTAATTGAGCAATTATAATTGTCAAATTTGTGGTGACATTTGCTTGAAAATATTTAGTTTTTGCACCAAATGTTTCACAATTTGTAATGAGTTTTACAAAATATGACTGAGACGTGTTAATTCGGAGAGAAATTAAGATATAAATAGTATTACATAACCATTACTGATGGCAAGAGTACGTGGTGTTTTAGCACCACTAATTTCTCGTAGTAAAGTTTTCAAATTTTCTTGGCGTGGACTGTATTTACGGTCTTGCCCCATCCTCATTCCAGCTGCCATCTATCGTCGCCCAAAGAACATTGTTTTGACATTTTCTCAACTTTTCGTTATCTTAATCCGAAATATTATTACAAGAATATCAAAGAAGAGTAAAACCGCGTCCTAAATAGAAATTTTCATTGAAAAATTTGAAGTCGTTTTTAAGAAAATGTCCATTATGCATGACTATAAATGCGAAATTTGTATCTCTTTTTCACAGCAATCTTTTGTGTTTTCTAAAAACTTCAATTGAAGTCATTTGAAGCACTTCCACTCAAAAATGCAATAATGTTTACAAATCGATGGAAATGTGAAATGGGTAACGTGAGAGATAGTTTTAAAAATACATCACATTTGTGTAATTCTATTCAGTATATATTCGAAAAATTTGAAGAAAAAAAATTGGAATCATTTTCGAGAAAATGGCATTTGAGTGTTTCTGAAAATGTGGAATTTTGAGCTCATTTTCACAGAAAAGTGTTGAGTTTTTGAGAAACTTTATTTGACATTATTTAAAGTACATGTACTCATAAATACAATACTGTAAAGAAATCGCCTCTAAAGTAAGCATTACTGACCTGAGAGACAAGTAAAAAAATACATTTTTGTAATTTTTGAAAATTAAACAAAGAATTAAGCATTTAGACGTTTATGTCATCGTATAGGATTTATTTCGCACTAACCGTTACAAAAATTTAAAGAAAAAATTGTAGCCGTTTTCGAGAAAATCTTGTTTTTGTCATTTATTTAAAATTGCAAATATTTCACGCACTCTTACTCGAAAACTACTAAAATTTCCCCCAAAAATATACATGACCTTAATGAAAGAACTTTTTATGGACAACGAATTTCATTTTAAGGAAAAGTCTTCAATATTGTAGTTGTAAGAAGTTGCGGAAAAAATCATACTTTTACAATTTCTGAAAATTCAGAGTTAATCCTCAAAATCAGTCTTATGCTACTTTTATAAGAGTATTTAAAAGAATTTCTTACAAGAAATTTAAAGAGAAAATTTGAAGCCATGAGAAAACTTTGAAAATGTCCCTAGAGCTTCATATAATGAATATTTTCAAAATTAATGAATATTTTCAAAATCGTACAGCTTCGGCTCACGCAAAAACGACAGGGGTTTCTTTTTTTTCCCTAGGGCTTTTATCCAGCCGACAGCCGGTTGCTCTTTACGTCCCGAAGGGACGCATATTCGACCATACACTAAACATACACTTGCGGGCTCCTCTGATCTGGGGTCAGCAGAACGCGAGGCCCTCCGCGACAACACACACAAAGTCAAGGGACAAACAGGCCCAAGGCGGGACTCGAACCCGCGACCCTACGGACCGAAGCGCTGAGTCGGTACTCGCTCTTCCAGGTCGGCGACAGGGGTTTCTTCAATTTGGAAAAAATCCTATGCATGATTTAGGCGCTAGGTTTGTTCACATATACCAGACAGACGGACAGACAGACCGACGGACGGACGAACGGACGGACTGACATTTTGCTTTCAATTGTTTTTTCGGCATCAAAGACCCAAAAAACAGGGATTCTGGCTACACCACGTGTTAGAGGATTTTTTCTCTTAATTTAGCAACTGGATTTATCTACTTTTTCGTTATCAGGGCACGGCAATGAATTTTTTCTGCTGAAAATCCACCGTCTTTTCGCCCAGCATTACATAACTTTTTCTATACTTCGTTTATTACTCCGTATAGACGCACGTATACGAGAAAGTAAAAAGGGTGGCATGGAGTGTAGTGCCCAGGGGCGTCCCAAGGGCAAATCTGTCCCTGAATAGAATGGATTGATAACATGAACAAGGTGTAATTTTGTTGCCGCTTGATAATGTATGACATAGAAACGTGTGTCACTTGAGGTGCCAACCTCAAGATAATGCGGTCGGGACTATGAAAATGTAAGTGACGTGCAGTCGTAACGCCAGACTCGTCATTTACCCTTGGTCATCGCTTGGGCAACGGGTTGTTTCCCCCTCGTGGGCTGGGCTGACGGCTTCTGGCGGCGTGTAACAAAAAGTTTGACACCATGGGTTGCGCCATACTTTGCTGATGGTAATGCGCTTACGATTTTGCAAGAATAGCACATCACTCACAATGTATATCGTGACGCATCTCCCCTTCGAAGGCAATTTTGAATCGCCCTCTTGATGATGTTAATGTAATTTGATGTCAAATTTACTCACCATTTTTATACATTTTATATTAGTATAACTTTTCAGCCACAAAGAATTTTTATTTCTTTTTAAGACACGATTACAACATCATAACGTCTTACATACAGTATATCACTTGAAATCAATCGACGTGAAGTACCTATTTTATTTCTATTAACAAATGACAAAATACTACGCTTTAATTTAATAAATATATCGCTGCTTTTCCGGAATACTGTTGTTTCACAAAAAACCTTTTGAAAGGAGAGAGAGATTTAATTTCCCTGTAAATTCCCACTTTATTGACAGTATTAAAGTTATATAAAAACATCTTTGTGTCTCTTGGTTTTTTAATTTATGAAAATAGATACATTTACTATCAAGCATCGATTGGTATAATGTCAGAGTTGAAGATTTATTCCTCATAAAAAGTTTCTAAAAAAACAGATTTACCATAAAATTGTTGGGTTTTTCAGTTAGAACAGAATTTCTGAAAAGCAATTGTGTGTACAAGAAACAAATTAATTCTATATTCGTCAGACGAAACCAACTCCAGCTTCCGGGGCAATGACCCTCATCTCGATCAGGTTTTTGTCCAATTTACTTGATCCATTGAGAAAAAGCTGAGGTGGCCCCTTGTTTTGCTTCTGGGCGTAAATGTAGCTTCACCATGCGCACGTTTTATTGGGCTCGCCTTTTGCTTGTAGTGGTAGGAGTAGAGCTGAGGGTGAGTTACTACATTGTTAGCAATGCAGAAAAATCAAATTGCAGTTCGTTTACCGTTGCAAATAGTTTCTTTATAACTCGGGAACGAAAATGTTTAGCTTTTCAAATGCTACATATCTCGCTTTTTAAATTATTATTATTATTATTATTATTATTATTATTATTATTATTATTATTATTATTATTATTATTATTATTATTATTATTATTATTATTGTTGTTTTAAATTTCATTCATCTTCCAACTATCGTTAAAATGTTGAGATGGGATACTGGTACTCAAGAAAACGTGCGCAGATAATCTTCTCCCCCATACGTCATATACGGTTTTTACTGTTTTTGACCAAATAAATCAAATAAAAATCAGAACTCACCAGATTTATTTATTTATTTATTTATTTATTTATTATTTATTAATGACTCTGGGTGCATCAACTGTTAAGATCATTAGTCACGAAAGTGTAGAATAGGTTTTTAACGCGGGAGGTAGCGGTGATCTTCCCCGCTGGATGACGAGATTCGCCGCCGACCTACACGTCAACTTGCGAGGTTTTTCCCAACCATTTGCCACCCATCACCCCAGCCAGAACAAACTCTATGCGGCCGACATGTATGGTAACGTAGTGCATATGGTCTCCCTACATGTATGGTAGCGTAGTGCATATAAGTGTAACTGTGTGTAAGTAAGGAATGAGAATGGTACACGAAAGAGGAAGGGAAGATCGCGCGCTCGTGGCCCGTTTGACAGGGTACTGCTCTGGCATTCGCCTGATGTTGATCGGAGAAACCACAGAAAACTACCGATCTGAGCAGCTGGTTGCTAGAATTCTCCTCCAGACAGCGGCTGATCACGACCTATGTATGTATGCAGTGCCAGAGCTAGACAATTTTGGGCCCGAGACATTACTGAAACGTAGCCCTCCCCCGTGAAAAAATAAAAATATGAAAGATATATCAAGAAATTATATGAGTAATTTTATTACAACAAATAACAAAAATTCCAACGTTTAAACTAGAAAGTGTTTGGAAATATATTTTAAATAATAGAATTTAAAAAAGTATTTAGTATTTTAAAAAACTATTTAGTATTCAAAAAATACAATTTCCACGGTGATCTTAAAACACTAAAAAGATTGTTGTGTTTTGTTAGTGTTAATAAAATTACTTGTTAAATAATGAAATAATAAATACGAATTTCAGTAGAACTTACTTTAATGTTAGCGTCATTTAATTCATTTCAGAGAGTCCTGTCTTATAAGTATGGACTATAACCAACTACTTGTATTTAAGGTAAAAAATTAATTGAAAATGTTATGAAGTATCAGACTACTGCACAGCGACTTATAAACGTTTTCTGGAGTTCTACTGTCTTTTAAAACTTTTTTACTAATTTTTCCCATCAGTCCCATGATTGTGCCCCTTGACTTGGCGGGGCCGCGGGCGATCACCCAGTCTGCCCTTGCCCTGGTAGCTAGTGTCGAAAATCGTGCCACCGTCGGGACTCGAACGCTAGGCCCTCTGCCCAACTCACCCGAGGGGTTCGCCGTGGGAGGCGGCTTGGGCGAGCGCGCAGGCCAGCAGGCCCAGCGCGAGCGTCAACAGGAGCGCGCAGGGCGGCGGCGGCCAGGACGCAGGCGGCGACGGCAGCGCCTTGCGAGGGCACCGGGGGCGGTGCATGGCGTCGAAGGCAGCAGCTCTCCCCGACGCGAGGGCGAGCGCGAGGGCGAGGACGACCGTTGAGGACTGCGAGCGCCGCCACACCGACGCGGAGGCTTAAAGCTCGGAGCGCGGAGCGGAGCCGAGAGCGCAGGAACCGGAACAGAGATTATTGGCGCAGCAGCAGCAGCAGCCCGCCGCCGTCGGAGATAAAGGCGGTTCGCCGCAGCCGCCGCTCACGCCACCGCCAGCGCCGCCGCCACCACCGCACGCATCTCGCAAGAGGTGCACTCGCTCCCCGGCAGTGGTTAGACTTGCCATCTCTTGGGGTTTCGCTCAGGAAGTGAAATAACCAAGGAGAGGAATTGCATGCCCTACAAGATCTTGAAATATGCTTTTAAAAACATGCATTTACGACCTACAAATTCTTAAATATGCAATTAAAATTAGCCGTATTTCATTTCCTGCATTAACCTTTCTTGATAAAATTCAGAAGAAGCGTGCTTGAATTGAAAAGATATATTTTTGTGCGAACAGAATATAATCTACCTTCTTTTGCGAGAGAAATAATTGAAGTCAATATTCATCTTAGTGAAGTACATTGTACGTCGTGTTGCATTTCTTCTGCCTGGTTTAAAAAGTATGATATTAAGAAATTTCCTAGATTTGCACAAGTATTTTATCATATATAGAAAATAATAAGGTGCAAACTGTGACGAGCTCTTTCTAATCGGTAAACGCTCACAAATAAATAGTAGATTCTATGAAAAGTTGAAACGTTTTAGAGATAAGTCTCTGTTTCAACGAAATATGCAGAATATGCCTCTATAATTACGCAAATACGCACCAACAGGAAAAATCGACCAAATATGTTATATATAAACTAACATATTGATCTACATAGCATCCAATTCTAATCAAATGTCAAGAAATTTCACTTACCTGTGACCTGAAGCAACGGACAAAAATATGCACAATCATAGAAATCCGCTCCCTAGAAATAACCATTAAATCTGAGAATGCATTTAAAAAATTAACTTCATTCGTCTGATATTTTTAATTCTGCTCAAAAGATGCTTCACTGAGTCTGCATAACATCTTTACTCCATCTGCAGAAATTAAACTTGAGATATTTAACTATGAAATAATCCTACCTTTTGTAAATAATATATAAAATGAACAGTTATTTCATTAGTAGCTCCATTTTAATTTTGATTAGTTCGTACAGAGTTTGCTGAACAACAGGTGGCTCATTTATATCGAGACATTGAAATATTTTAAGAAACTATTTTTCATGAAGAACAGACTTTTTGGTTCATTTTATAAGTTCGGTTCATTCTATTTTATATTATTGGGCGCTACATTTCATCATCTTCAGATTCATTTTTCAGTATTTCCAAATAATATTGAAAGGACACTATCCGTAGTAAATACGAAACGACTACTTTTCTATAATCGTTGTACATGCAGGAGAACACCCCATCTTCGTTTGAAATTTTTAAAATACTGAACACTTTTCATAATACATTTTTTGAATTTATGACCCTACCCCTCCGTTTAATGATCTCCGGGAAACAAGATTAAGTGCCCCTAAATGACAACAAATTTTCTGTTTGGAAATTTTGTAATTTTGAACCAAACATTAGAACCAGAAATTGTACCAATGATCAAAGAAGAATTTGAGATACGAACCTATGTTGTTTTCGAATTCCGTCGATTCAACGAATGTGAAATGTAAAGATGCCATGCATAATTTGCATAGAGTGTCTACTCTTAAAAGAGAGGAAGAGGAAAAAAGTTTAATGTACCTGGGTCATTTGTTCCGTGGGAAAATGTATGAACTGTTTGCTCCTTCCGATAGGGGAAGCAAGGGTAATGAGGGTCACTTTTTATTTTTTCAATATAAATTAGTACGAATTGTTCCTATGAAAACATATGTGCTTTTATACAACAGATTAGTAATTAAGCTTGTGTTTTCACCACAAAAAAATCAAACATTCACTAAAACCCTCTCAAATATCAAATTTTCAAAACCGGGAGAGATGGCTTAGGGCATCAACTGATGTCACTGCAGTCTCTCTGACCGGGAGGTCCTAGGTTCGAGTCCCGACAGTGGCAGGATTTTCGACACCAGCTTGTCAGCTAGGTCGAATTCAGTCGCTGCCTGGAGGAGAGCGGCCGGCTGCTCTGATCGGTCGTTTTCTGTCCTCCGATCAACACCAGACGAATGCCGGAGCAATTCCCTGACAAACGAGCGACGGACCGCGCGCTATATTTCTTTCTGCTCCCTGCCCTATCCTCGCCCCTTACACACACACACACACACACACACACACACACACACACACACACACACACACACACACACACACACTTACTGTAACATGCACTACACTACCTCATATTTCGGAAGCTTGCCCTGGCTGTGGCGGTGTCACGCTGGTGGGAGATACCTAGTTGGGGAAAATCCGCTAGCCGACGGTAGGTTGGCGCCGGATCTCGCCATACAGCGGGAGAAGACCACTGCCACCTCCGAGAAGAAAACATGCATTACACGTATGGGACTAATGACCGTAGTAGTTGACACGTCCGTATTCACAATGAATCAATCTTCGAATTTTCAAAAAATTGCATTTGATTCCCATTACACTCACATGCGGGGAATGGGAGTCACAAAAGAAATATGAAGAAAAATGAACACATTAGTACTTCAAGGAGAATTTATTTTGTTTATAATAATTGTAGGCGTCTACAGTAATGTGTCACCGAAGGTTGTTCAAGATGAGCACCGAGTCCTGGGCAGTTGGTCAAGTAAGGCTTTTTAAGTGTTAAAAAGCCTTACTTGACCAACCTTACTTTCATTTTCGATGAATTCTTCATCCGTTCAGCCATTCTTGCTACATGTGTAAATAGCACCAGGGGGCCATTTAAACTCATTCAGATCAATAAATTATTTTGTTTGGGACAATGACGGTCACGCTGCGATAATGAAAATCACTGACCATCATTACCCCACAAGCACATTCTTTTCATAACTCCTCATAAAACGTTAATAGAATGTTTAAAATTACTCGCAATTGGTATGATTTGCTGAAGTACGTTCCTTCCAACAAATTTTAATTCTTCCAGAAATCTCCAAGTCTACGTGAGTAAGCCCTTATTTTCTAAGAGCACTTTCTAACATCAATCACTCACTTTCCTGGTACGAACGCGATAATCTTCGATTCATTGGCAATTAAATCGCATTCATTGGCTGCGGCGATCAATTGGTTGTAGTTATCATGAATAGAGGTAGGTAGAAGCATATGTAGTGGTAGGTAGAAGCCTACGAAAACTGCCTTTCAATATGATTTGATTGCAATATTTATCGATAATTTACCGCTGAATCCCATTACCCCGTGACCCCCATTACCCCCTCTTCCTCTATTCCTGATTCGAATGATAGAAGAGCAGAGAGGTGCACGACGGAGACATTACGGTTAAAGAGTAGCAGGGCTCACGTTGGAATTGATTGATGTAGAGCAAGTGAATACCTACCTAGACAATCCAGAGACAGCCCGAACAAACACCGTTGCCCAACAGGGGACCGAAACCGCTTAGTTAGTTTTAAAATAGGAAATAATGAATAAATCGAGATAATAAAAAACATGAAAGCGCTTATATCTAAGAGAGAAAAAAGTCTCATCGAAATATCACTTTAAAAACAATGCTCTATAAAAATATCGGGTGAGCCTTTTTAAAAAATTCCAGTTTTTTTTGAGCGTGTCATTTCTGAAGTGTCCGGCTTCATTAGCGTATGTAGTTGCTCAATCCGCATTTTGAGGCCGGGTCTTAGATTCGAGTCTCGGCAGTGGCAAAATTTTCGGAACCACCCAAACACCTGGGACGATGCAGACCTCTCCCCGAGTGTGAAGTCTAGAGGCAGGCTGCTTTGGTTGGTCGTTTCTTGGTTTCCTCTAGTGAATTCTAGAGATGGTGGAATCATCGCACGAACTGCGGACGTATCCACGAGCCACGGATAGCGCACAATATTTCTTTCTTCAGCCAGTCATTCTTATTCTTAGAACCGAGCTGTGGGTTGATTTCCATTCCTTATTTAATCCATTCTCCTTGAGAAAATCTCAATCATACGTCGAGGATTTGGGATGTGGCGAGTCTTCCGAGGCTCTAGACTGCATGTGCCTCGAGTGGAATGTCAGAGGTAATGATTAATGAATCACTGAAAAGGATATTTCTCAATTTCAACCGAGTCACTTCTGAAAAGGCTGAGATATTTGAAAATAATTCTCTATTTCATAAAAATTGACTAAACATTCATTGTTAGTTGAAATACTTATAAAGATATCGTTTAAATGTTTTTGAAATTGTTTATAAATTAAAATATACAAATTAATAGTAACATACAAATTAGTTAAGTTATTAGTTATCAGATCCGTGGTTGGGACACATTTTCTACTGGTAGAGCCTGCGTTTTCAATCCTTGCAATCGTCTGACCGCCGATTCATCTGGGCGCCCATTCATCCATGGTAGCTCTGAGTCAACGTTCGAGCGAGGGAAGATAGAAGATAGAGCCATGCTCATATCTTACTTTTTACTTCCTCATATACGTACGTATAAACGGAGTAATATACGTAGTATAGAGAAAGTTATGTAATGCTGCGCGAAAAAAACAGCGGATTTTCAGCAGAAAAAAATTAATTGCCTAGGCACTGACAACGAAAAAGTGACTAAAATCAGATGCTAAATTAAGAAAAAAATACCCTAACACGTGGATAGCCAGAATCCCTGTTTTATAGGTCCTTGATGCCGAAAAACCAATTGAAAGCAAAACGTCCGCCAGTCTGTCCGTCTGCATGTCTGTCCGTCCGTCTGTGAACACTGCTAGCACAGAAACCATGCGAAGTATTTTTTTTCAAATCGAAGAAACCCCTGTCCTTCTGGCTATAGTTGAAGCTTTACGATTTTGAAAATCATTCTTTAAAATTTGGGGGTACTTTAGATGAAGCTCCCCTGACCTTTTTAAAATTTTCTCAAAAACGACTCTAAAGTTTTTCTTTAAATTTCTTGTACGAATAGGGTAAAATATACTTATGAAGGTTGCATAGGCCCGATTTTCGCGGTTAACTCTGATTTTTCGAAAATCGCAAAAAACTGTATATTTCGGCGTCTTCCTACAACTATAAAATTGAAGACCCAGATTTTTTCTCTAAATGAAATTTGTTGCTCATAAATAGTTCTTTCATTAAGATCATTTAAATTCTTTTGAAAATTTTAGTAGTTTTCGTGCAATAGTGCATGAAATATTTGCAATTAAAAAAATCTTTTCTCAAAAACCACTCCAAATTTAAAAAAAAAATGTTTGGTATGGATAGTGCTAAATGCACTGTATGAGATGACATAAACGTCATCATGCTCTATTCTTTTGTTTTTTCTTTCTTTTAACTTGTCTCTCACGTCGGTAATATTTACATTACAGGCGATTTCTTCACATTATTAGATTTATAAGTACATGCGCTTTAAATAATGTCAAATAAAGTTTGTGAGAACAGCAGTTTTCTCTAAAACTGAGCTCAAAATTCCGAATATTCAGAAACGCTCAAACCCCATTTTCTCAAAAATGGCTCCAAATATTTTCTTCAAATTTATCCAGCTGATGGTGCTAATTGCGCTATTCAATATTACGTATAGTTCATTTTGGTGTATTCTCTTGTTTTGTCAGAAAGTACACAAATGTATTTTTTTAATATATTTCACGCCGTTAATATGCCCATTTCCATCAATTTGTATACATTTATACATTTGTGAGTGGAACTGCTTCAAAGTACTTCAAATGAAGTTTTTCGAAAACTCAATAAATTCCTGTGAAAAAGAGCTTCAAATTTCGCATTTACAGCAATGCTTAATTGCCATTTTCTTAAAAACGGGTACATCATTTTTAATACAAATTTCTATTTAGTACGAGGTTTTACTGTTCTTTAATATTCTTAAAGTAATATTTCGGCTCTACTATTAAGAAACCGAAAAGTTGAGAAAAAGTAAAAAAAAAAAAAAAAAAACCACTTTCGGCGACGATAGATGGCAGCTGACCAGAGACTGAAGCAAGACCTTAAATCCAGTCCACCCCAAGAAAATAAGAAAAAATGCTACGAGGAAGTCTCTGCCATTCCGTAGCACCTCTAGTTTGAAATTAATTTCCTCTCAGCAAAACACTTCACCCGGCATGGTCTTCACATGAACCTTGCTGGAAAACATGCAGTCGGTAACAATCTTGCACAAAACATCATCAACTCCAGTCCTACGCAGTCTCCTACCAAAAAATCATCACTTTCACCTTCTTTACGTTCCCCACCCCCACCTTTATTTCGAACCCTCTTACCTCCTCCTCTTCTGAACCTACTCCCGTTTCTCCCATTCCCACTACCAATTCATCTGCACATGATGCCCCAATTTCCTCACAACCTGTCACTGCTGGAACACATTCCTACCATCGACCATGCATGCACTCGAGGTAAAAATGGAGTACATATGTAGCAACTACAGTCAGATGAAGCAGCAAAATATCCATGTAGGTAGTTGCAGAAGATAAACATACTGCACCATAGTCTTCAATCCCTTTCAAATAAAATTGATCGAGGCAGCGATTTAAGTCAAATCGATGTTCTTTGTTTTACAGAACATTGGTTATCTCCTAATGAACTTAGCATTTTCCAAATTCAAAACTTTTACCTCTCAGGATTTTATTGTAGAGAGAGTGAATTCTATAAAGCTCATACATATTCTTGTATTTACGTTAGAAATAATATCGATTTTATCTCCTTGACAGAATTAAATGCGTATTCCGTTGAAAAGGTTTTAGAAATTTCTGTCATACATCTTCTCTAGCTAAAAATGATACTACTTTGTATATAACTACAGGCCTCCAACAAAGAGAGCTGTCGATTACATTTTGTTCTCAGAAAATCTGGAGATAACACTTAATAAAGTCAGTAATCGCTCTTTTTAATTCATTGTTCTATGCGGAGATTTTAACATTGATTTTGTGATCGAATTTTGAGAGAAAGAATAATTTCTAAATTTAATTAATTCCTTCTACTTAGTTATTACAATAAATGTACTTACACGGATCACATTAAATTCAATGAAGGCAATCGATTAAATTATAATTAAGAAAACTACTACTCAATATGAAGTTGAAACAAAAGATTTACGATACAGTGACCACGATGCACAGATTCTTACCATTATAAGAAATGCGAACACTGATACAATAAATAATACACGTATGAGTAGATTGTTTACTAAAAGTAAAATAAAATTATTCATTAATTACTTGATGCAGGAGTCATGGGACGCGGTTTATAATACTGTTGACACAAACGATAAATATAATAATTTTTTTTCAACGCTTTCATTTCTGTTTATCACTTGCTTTCCTCCCCAAAAAAGAAAATTAAATATTGCACGGAAAAGCAATTCTTGGATAACACAAGGGACTAGAACCTCACATAAAACAAGCGAATTCTTTCTTTAATTTCTAAACATCATAACGTATCTGAAGATTTCCTCCTTTACGTTAAAAAATACAAATCATTGTTAAGAAAAGTCATAAAGCAGGCTAAAATCATGAAACACGATAAGGATATTTTGAACTCAAATAATAAAACAAAAGAAATGTGGAATATAATTATAAATACCACCAAATTAATTATACACTTTGTAGAGAAAGTTGTTTTAAAATATAACGATAGAAATGTGAACGATCTGGCCACAGTGGCTAGTCTTTTTAACCAATACTTTTCGCGTATTGCTACCGATATCACTAAGAGTCTTCAGCCACAAAATTCAATATCAGACATTTTCCAAAAATTTTAGACACGATGTACGTTTCCGAAACGTCTTCCTAGAAATTCTCAAAATAATCGGTTAACTAAAAAATAAATATTCGGCCGGTTTAGATGAATTTCCTGATTGTTTGTTAAAGACAGACATTATAGAGCGCCTGCCATTATACACCCGTTAACTCACATACTTAATGCATCCTTATGCACCGGAACTTTTCCAGATTTTTAAAACAGCTAAGATTCAGCCGCTATTCAAAAAAGGCAACAAAAATGAAATTCAACATTATCGGCCTATTTCTATTCTGTCAGTTTTTTTCAAAAATATTAGAGATACTTTTTTACGTACTAATGAAAACCTTTTTCAGTAAACACGACACGCTTTTAGATTGCCAACATGGATTTAGAAAATCAAAATCGACGGAAACAGCCATATCCTCTTTTCTTAAAGATGTCGCCTCAACTTTGGATCAAAACGAAGCACCTTTTGGATTATTTTTAGATCTTTCTAAAGCTTTTGACGTCATTGATCATGACATTTTACTTTCAAAATTACCTTCAAATGGAATCCGTGGTATTGCCCTTGATTGATTCTGTTCGTTCGTTAAACAACGATCTCCGAAAGTAGAAATACTTTACTGGATTGATGGAACATTATGAACACATCTTTCTGACTCTTTGCCAATTGCACGTGGAGTTTATCAGGGATCGATGTTAGGACATATTCTCTTCCTACTAAACGGAAACGGTATGCCTTCGATGATTCGAAAGGGAAGACCAGTTCTCTTTGCGGATGGTACGAACATCCTTTGCAATGAAGAAACCGTAAATACTACAATATCAGATGTTTCAAATTGGTTCCGTAATAAAAAATTAAAAATAAATGAAAAGAAAACGGTTTTAATGGAGTTTTCCATTTCAAATAAACATTTCTGTACTCCATTGAAAATGAACGGTGTACTGTTGACTGATGTTACGGCAGTAACATTTTTAGGTTTCTCAATTCAATCAAACCTCAAATGGGGCGTCCATTTAAATGAATTGAACACAAAATTAAGTTCATACTACGCTATACGAATTCTTTCAAATTCAGTGAGCCTTCATCTCGTTGTCAGTCTAATTCAGCTCGTTGTGTATATTTCCCGAATGTTCATTCCCGCCTGAGACATGACATAATACTGAGGAGAAATACATCTTATAGCTCCCAGACTTTTAGATTACAAAAAAGAATTGTACGAATAATAAGCAAATCTCACCCATGTGAATCTTATAAGCATCTCTTTATTAATCTAGAAATTTTAATATTACTTCGCCTCTTGATTTACGAATGAGTAGTGTTTGTAAAAAATGACTTGCTTAAGGATGGCAATTTATTTTCAGAAAGCGCCGATCTCTTTAACTATAACACTCGACGTAGTAATCTAATTCATCAGGTGACATTAGCAACAGCTCGTTACTAAAAGTTCACATAGAATAAATGTAGTACATTATTTCACAACACATTGTTGGATGACATTAAATTATTAAATTCGATAGAAAAGTTTAAATATCAAGTAAAATCATTTCTGCTGCATAACTGTTTCTGTAAAATTTGGACTGTATAATTCTAAAAACCTGTAATAAATATTGTACTGCAGTTTTCGGGTTAATGACCCTATCTCGATCAGATTTTTCATCCAGTTTTCCTGATCCTTTGAGCAAGTGCTGAGATGGCCCTTTCTGTATTTTAATGTAACTTCATTATATGTGCACGCCTTCTAGATTCAGTGGGAAATATATTTATTCAAATTATCGTTCTCCATGTTGTCGTTGCAGGAAGTATATTGTTCCTTGATGGAGGCCATGACGACGGATAAGGGCCCAAATTTATTGCAGATTTACCCTTGAAAATATATTTTATTACATGGGAGCGAATATTTTGTTAACAATCCTTGAAAAACTCTCATTTTCTTTCTGTACTCAAAATTCAAGTAGTATATGGCTTAGAGAATTTTGAAAACGTGCACAGAATTTAGTTCTCCCCATAGCACGCCACACATTCAGTTTTTAATTGTTTTTGACGTAAAATAAAAAAAATGATCTAAAGTTCCGAACACTGGAAAATATTTCAGCATTCTTCACCGAGTTCTTCAATTATTAGTTAATTTTCAGGAAATGTTCATACATAAATATAACAAGAGTTAAAGTATTCAAACTTCCTCTAGAAATATTTATAATTCGTCAATGAATATACTGTATTTATATGAAAAAGTAAAATACAGGACAAAAAAAGCGTTTAATTTAATTTATATTAATGGTGATAGCTCAAACAATTTTTAAGAGCTTGATGCTGTATGTTCTCTTAGTGTATTTCTTTTTGAACTAAGAATTGAATGAATTATTATTCATATTGCATTTTTAACGAATATTTTCTCAAATATGGGAAAAATCCTCGACGGAATCACTCAGACTAATTTTCACGAATCACGCCCTTCTCGACCGCCACTATCACCAATCAATTGGTTCCCATGATTGAATAGTCGATATCATTAGTTCTAGCTGTTGAATCAAGCGGGCAGCTGAGCAACGCAACCAATAATTTTTATTTCTTTGTTTTTTAAGAACTACTTGTACTTTATTATTTAACTCTTTAATAGTCATATTGTCATATCTCATGTTATATATGTTCATGTTACATAAGTTGTCATAGCTCAGTTATTTATATTTCAAAAACACATGTACGTCACAACAGGAAAAATTATACTCATTCATTGAAATTCTAGATATTCTTCTAAAGGAGGAATGAATCAAATAAATATCTGAGTATAATTTTTATAATATTACTATGTGATGTATTGTTACAGTGGTTTTTACAGGATACATTTGGCACTACCCCTACCAAAAATTGAAAGAAAAAAAATTGGAGCCGTTTTTGAGAAAATATTGTGTTATTTTTTTAAATTGCAAATCGTGCACGCACTATTGCACGAAAATTAATAAAATTTAAAAAAATACATGACGTTAATGAAAGAACTATTTACGGGCAACACGTTTTTTAATGAAAAATCTCTGTATTCAATTTTATATTTGTAATAAGACGTCGAAAACAATTCAAACTTTTGCAATTTTCGAAACTTCAGATTTAACCGCAAATATCGAACCTATGCCACTTTTATAAGTGAATTTTAATTTATTCTTCCAAGAAATTTAAAGAAAAAATTTGAAGCCGTTTTTGAGAAAATTTTGAAAATGTCCGGGGGTCTTCCTGTAAAGTACCCCCGAATTTTAAAGAATATTTTTCAAAATTTCCAAGCTTCAACAAGAGCCGGATGGACAGGGGTTTCTTCACTTTGGAAAAGATCTTACGGGTGGTTTAGGCGCTGGTAGTGTTCACAAACTGACGGACAGACAGACAGAAAGGCAGACGGACAGACGGACGAACTTTTTAAAAGAAAACACTTTTTCGATATTAGGGGATGCCGAAACGTGTTTTTCGGTTGAAGTCTCGATTTGAGTGATGGATACCGCTAAGGCCTGGTAAGGTTCTGATAGGTATTTTATGTGCGCAAATAAAAAGTAACCGGGAAAAGGGTGGGCCAAAACGAAAAAGCCTACTCTGAGTCAAGCGAATAGGAAACTAAATACAATACTGACGATGAATGATCATTGAAACATGCGTAATTGAATCATTTATTTCGGAAATGAAGCTTGGCAAGTTTGCGAATTTTGGTAAAACGAAAGAAAAGTAGTATGTATTTCAATTTTTTTATTGAGAAAATTCTTCCCTTTTGGAAATTCCCTTTCGGAAAAACTATTCCACCCTTAACTCATTATTTGGCTGTTGACTGGTTTCTGAATTGGCAATTCAATTGGTCAACATAAAATATTAGCTGATAACACAAATGGAAATCAATGTTGCACCGAAGATTTCACACTTTGTAAATCGTTGTTTTAGAAGAAGAAGCTGCACACTGGAGCTCATCTTCGAACATTTATGACAACTCGTGCTCCGGAGAGAGGGGAAAACTATCAAAAATATAACTTGTAAAAGAATCTCATTCATTAGATTACGGCATAAGAAACATTCCTTATGTCCCAAGGTAATTACATTTCCAAAAAATAATAAACAGACAATTTGTGAGGGTATTATATAATTATAAATAAAGCATGTATTTAAAAAGGCAAGCTTAAATATTTTATTTTACAAGTAAATTTAGTTTAAATATCAATGTCTGATATTGGTATTGAAGTAGTTTCTGAAATTTACATTTCTTTTTTTCTAATCAAAACATGTCAAGTTGAATTCTTTTATACTCTATCATTTTCAAATTAACGTTTAGTTAATTCAAACTAGTCTTTATTTTCCTGAACCTTTGCATTATAAGCCTCTCTTCACCGAGATGGAGGATTACAAAGATTTATCTGCCCTCCTTGCCAACCACATCCTCTGTATAGTGGTGAACCAATTTAAAACTTCCCGTCCCGCAATGTTCTGATAAAGCAGGCAGGAAAGTAATTGTTCTTTTTTTTGCTGATAACTCTTTTCATTACACAATTCTCTGAGAATATAATGAGAAGAATCCAGGAGAAAATGAGAACATAGTTGTTAAGATGATTTGTTTTATGACGCCGGAACTAAAATTTGAAGATATTCTTGGAAAGTTCATTGACCTTAAGTGCAGTGTATTTTCATTCTTTCTCTACTTTGCAATCCACTGACCTGAGGCGATAATTTTATTAGCGTTTAAATACGTGACATATAAATTTTTATTTTACTTTCTCGCTACGGACTAGAGAGAAAGTTATGTAATGTTGCGCAAAACAACGGAGAATTTTCCGCAGAACTCTTATTACAGGGCCCTGATAACGAAAAACAGGATAAATCCTATTGCTAAATTTAGTAAAACAACCTCTAAGACGTAGTGTTGGCAGAATCCAAGTTTTGCGGGTTCTTGATACCGAAAAATCGAATGATGGCATAATGTCTGTCAGTCTTTCCTTCCATCCATCTGTCCGTTTGTCCGGATGTTCGTCTGTCCGTCTGTCTATGAACAACGCTAGCGGCTAAACAGTTCAGTCGATTTTCTCCAAAATTGATATTCCTCAACTGATGTAACTGATGTCGCGGTCCCTTGAATTTGAAATCACTGTTTTAGTTTGGAGGGGGTACTTAACATGAATTCCCTGGGACATTTTCCAAATGGCTCTCTCGATTTGATGAATTTTGTTGTTGAATAGTGCGAAGGACGTTTAAGAGCATAATACAGGTATCATATTCATTGAAAACCCTGAATTTTCGAAAATTGCAGAAGTTCAAAATTTTGTCGGTGTCTTCTTATAACTACAATATGAAAAATATAGGTTCTTCCCTTAATGAAATCTATTTCTTAATGATAGATTTTGAAATAAGATCATGTACAATTTTTCGAAAATTTGAGAACTTTTCGCGAAATTTAGCATGAAAATATGGGCGAGAAAGGACGTTCTTTTTTAGCACCACTAGTTTATATTTAAAACACCAAGGTTTTTCTTTTAGAGAAATTTGAGCTGCCTACTCACCCAAATTTTCTAGTTTTTGCTTTAAATAAAATGTAGTAGGCTCCAAATGTGTTATCTCTGGCAATTATTTATAGGATAAACACTATATTGTAATATTTTAAAATTAATTGAATGAACGATTGTCTTCCGTCATTTGCGCATTAATTCGTTCGGTTGAGTGAGTTGCAACCGATCTGTCAAAAGCCGTCAACGTTTCGTCGTCTAGCGCGAATAAGAGTGGGCGAGTGTAAGGTTATAGTTAGTGAAAAGAAGTTAGCGAGTTTTCTGAGTTTAAGATTGAGTGGTTTTAAATGCAAAGATTAGCCTGTATACACACACACACATATGTATGTATAATATATATATATATATATATATATATATATATATATATATATATATATATATATATATATAATACATTTTTTCACCAGCAATGAAAACCATCATAAAAATAGGAATAAAATGTAGTATCATATGTTAGTATTTTGATACTAATTTGAGTATAAAATTAGATTTTCTGGCATGAGATTTTCAAGTAAACGGGCAGCCTTTGCAACAGAAGAGAGAGTGAGAGAGGGGGGGTCGTGCAGATGAAGGCGTAACTGCACAAATTCGTGGTCTTGACACGAAAAACATATGAACAAACATCAATTTTAACGATCAGAATGAGAGATTTTTTCCTATTTGTTCATCTTAATTGAACTTTTCTTCTTCTGAAATTCCAAATCAACGATAATCGAAAAGAACGAAATAAAAAAAAATATTGTAGCGAAAATGATAATAATAATAATAATAATAATAATAATAATAATAATAATAATAAAAAGGTCATTTTCAAACTTACAAGAATCGAGCTCAGTGCAGAAACAAGCCATTATTTATAAACATCGAAAGCGCATGAATGCTTAAAGATTTTCATTGTAATATCTCGAATATCAAATAATAGTTAGGTAGATATTTTATCTTATTATTAACCTTCCTATTTAAACACGCTCCGAAAGAACAAAGCAATAAAAACTTTGAAATACTCTCGACAGTTCTATTAGTGTAAATTTGCCAAACTTTAACAAAAATGCATATCTGCAGTCGCGACTGCTAATACTGATTAGAGTGTTTCTCACTTCATAGCGCCAAGTGCTGCCACAAACTTGAAACTCCACGGCAGAAGACGGAAAGTGCACTGTTTTCTTTTCCATTTATGAACAGCAGTCGTATGGTTGCAAAGTGGACGAGTGATCATTTTATTTAAAAATGAATTGTAACAACGAAGAGACGGTGGTTGGCTTCTTGTTCAGATTGAAAATGATATTTATTATTATCTTCCTTACGCTACCATTTTTTTATATCGTTCTTTGGAACAATCGATGTTTTGAAATTTCAGTAGAAGACAAGTTAAATCCAGATAAATAAATGGAAACAATTTCCATTCTGATCGTTAAAATTGGTATTTCTTAGTGTGATGTCTATGTCAACACCAAGGATTGCTGTACCCTGACGAAAACCCGTGTTTGTGGTCTTTAAAGCATCTGTGCACTACGTATTTTTCACTTGGTGCAATACTCCTGTCCGTACTGTACAGTAGTGCACATCTCTTGTACACCCTGCACATATCCGCTTCTCCTGTGTTGCGGCACTTGCCTGACACTCAATATACATTTGAATGTCACACATTTCACTATACATTCATACATTTAAGGGCTGTTAAAATATCCTGCATGCTGTACAAGTTCTTTACACATTCATTTGAAACAGGTTAATTTGTTTACGTTCATCTCGTAACTTGTATTCCATGAAGTAATGCATGTGTGAGACATGCAACGAGATCCGGGAACATGTATTTTTTATTTAATGACAGTGGTGAATGCTATGATAACGGGAATTTTTATATCGTGTTGAAATAATGCTAGTGTAATGAGGACGCAAATAAGATTTGGTCAGTTGTAATGAGTTCGCGCACTTTTAGAGGATTGCAGTAAAGCTACATACTAATGAGTGGTCAGTGTGCGGATGTCGTTAAGTAAGCGACAATTCACAGATTGGTAGCCCGTAAAAAGTTTATGCAGAAAATAATCCTAACTCATTCATGTTTAATGGTAAGCAAACACACTTCTTTAATTGTGGCTAAATTGAATATATACATAATAATTGTATATTTATTGTTTCAGTGTTAAACACGAAAAATAAACAAACATTAGGGTTACCTTCTGTAAAATATGGAGTGGTCTTCTGGTTATTGATGTTATAGAGAGGAAAGGTGAAAATACAGTGTAGTATGGCCTAGAATATTCAAATGTCTGGTGCTTACAAATTGACCACACTATGAAGGTTCTTGAGTTCCACCAGTAAAGAGTCCGTGATTTGGTCACTTTCCAAAATTGCGTTTGGTTTTGAATGAAGGAAAAAAGAAAGAAAAGAATAAAAAATAACAACAATAAACCATGTATATTGACTCAGAGAGAAAATTTGGTTAAATTCATGTTATAAGTTAATTTTTTACTTATAGCAGATAATATATTTTGTTAAGAAGTGTAATAACTTATTTGGATTTCAAATAGTGTAGCAAGATCCCTTTTTTGAAAAATGTGCAAATAAAATTAATAGAATTAATGTCATGAATTTTCAATTCATTGTGTTGCTCCATAGCATTTATTTTTTTAACTCATGATTTTCTCAAAATTAAAATTTAGAATAATTTGCATGGTTCTATCAAGAAACGAAGATACATTTGTGTTATTACGACTAGTATAAATATTAATTAGATTGTACTATATACATGCAATATGTTAGTACAGGTTTCCAAATGGATGTATTTGATATTGATTAAACTTAAGCATTTTACTTCACTTTAGCCAATTCTTTATGTTCTCAGGATGAATGCCGCAAATTACAAGACATTACCAGTTAACATACTTGCAATATGTAAATAAAATATGCAATCAGGGGCTAATTTTTATACCAATATGGTTAATGTTTTCTATTGTGTATAAAGATAATTTCTTTATTAAAAATTATATTATTGTACTTAATTATTTAAATTTTAAAGGTATTAGGTGGGTGTGTTAGAAAATACAGTTCTTGATTTATAAAATCTATCGGAACACATAAAATCCGGTTTGGAGAGGTTTCCGTTTTAAGCAAAGTTGTCCATTTTTTGACCTGATATTGACGTTTCTGCCCTGAAAGCAGTAAATAACATGACTTTATTATAATTATCAAAATACATTAACTTATAACGTATTTATTGAAGGAATCATCAATAAATGAATATTAAACCCTCATTGACAGATTCTTATTTTAGTTGAAAAATACACACCTTCCTGGCTGTATTCGGACTGCTTGCAGACTCAACGTATAATGCGACACAACCCAGTACTATGCCTTTCTGATACTTGCATGACCTTGAGCAATGCATATCTGATCGAGGGCTTATATTTTTCAACGAGAGGCAGGGAAACGCGTGAATAGAAGGCATGCCCTACACTTTTCAAGGCTCAGAGAATTGTGAGAGAGAGAATTCCCCTAAGACCTACGCCCTGAAAGACAAGCGACCCCAAGGTCGAATTCTGCGCTGAGAGCTGAAGCCCGTCTCCTGCAATGTCCGTCTGCCACGATTTAATCGCATGTCCCAGATGTAGATAATTTAAAACAAGTTGGCAGATGCATTCATTTCAAGAAGAACATCTAGCGTCTCTCTACCAACTGCATTAAATTCACAGGAATTCCGTTTTATAAAGATTTTTTCCTACAGGACATGAAAAATGGCCCCGGTCCGCGTTGAAGAGGTTCCGTTTTATGCTGGGTAAAATGCTGTTTAACTTCACGGGCCGGAGAATTTTTCCGGTTTAGGCTGGTTTCCTGCTCGTACAGGTTCCGGTTTAGGCAGAGTACCTGTACCTGAGAGCAGGAAACCAGCGTTTCATACCCAAAATTTCATTATGTTATATATTATAAATAATATTTATATATAATTTAATAATTATAAATCATGCTTAATTAGAATTAGTAACAGTACTGCCTCTATTATAATGTAACGTTAATAATAGGAAATAAAAAAATATTTTATTGTTCTTCACTAACAATTTAATTAGTTTGTAGAAATGATACAGTTAAATGGAAAATTATTTAGTTTTGAGTTCATGAAAGATGATCGATGGACGGGCTGAGTAATGGACAGACGGACTCGTTTACATATCGTACACAGAAAAGTACTATATTATGTTATTGTATTATTCGTAAAGACTCTTTTTGTTACAATATTTAATTTAAAACAGTGCTATAAGCGAGTATTTTACTTGCTCTTGAGCAGTGTGTGTGCTATTTTGGGAAAATCATTTTGTGTGGTTTTGTTCAGCAACATTTTTGATTCTGCAGGCCACTAGTAGGTATGATTATTTCCAAACTCTTTATTTATTGAAAGAAATGGATTTTCTTACAGATATACATTTGCATTTTGGTATACACTGCACAGGGATTTTGGTATAATTTTGTGTACTTTTGCTCAGCCTCATTTTTTTGCAGCAGGCACTGGTTTATATTGATCTTACTTGTATCTACTTTAAGGCTAGTCTACACGAGGGTCAAAGTTGCGCGTCTTTGTCGGGAACAGCCTCGATTCAAAGTTACGGGTCTGTTTGGGGGCTGCTCCTCAAGAATAAGTCACGTTCACACTACAGAGGCAGTTCCCTAGAAAATGTCTCAGGAGTTGGGTCTCATGGGTCATTATTTTTATTAATTAAAAATTGAAATAAAAGAAATTAAAAACAAGGTGGTGAGTATGAAAATTGTTTAGTAGCGACAATGGCACATGCCGCGATCTTTTAGACACACTAAATGTAGAAGATGAAATGGGATTGTCAACTTTGTAAGAATGACACCTAAAGATTTTGAAAATCTTTTTCAAATGGTTTGGCCGACGGTGATTAAAGAGAATACGTAATTAGAAAATACAAAGTACAACCTGCATCAACTTCTTGTGTTGGTCTTGTGACTGGCAGCTGGCCCCGGAACATGCGTCTACACTTGCAACGCTGCGCAACATTGTGTCATTGAATCCCGTTTCGATAGATTAACCGGTACAGGTAGCTCAGGAGATCAACAGATGTCACTGCAATGCCTCTGACCGGGACAGCCTAGTTCGAGTCTCGATGGTGGCAGGATTTTCGATACTAGCTAGATAGCTAGGTCGAGTTCTGTCGCTGTCTGGAGGAGAATTCTAGTGGCCAGCTGCTTTGATTGGTATTTTTCCGTCCTTTCTCTTATCAACACCAGGCGAATGCCGGAGCAGTACCCTAACAAACAGGCCACGGACCGCGCAGGATCTTTCCTTTCTCTTCCTTGACCTATACTCACCCCTTACGCACACTTACACTAACATGCACTACACTACCACATATCCCAGGAGACAAGTTGGGATCTTAGAGCTTGTACCGGTGGGGGTGGTGCCCTGCTGGCGGGACATACCTGTTTGGGGAACACCCTGACAGCCGAAAGTATCTCGGCGCTGGATCTCGCCGTCCAGCGGGGCCAGCATACTGTCACCTTCCGAGCAAAAGCGTGCATTACACTTTCGAGACTGCTGGAGCAGGGCCCTAACAAACAGGCCACGGACCACGCGCGATCTTTCCTCCCCATTCCTTGTCCTATCCTACCACTCACACACACTTACATGCACTACACTTCCACACACGCCGGGAGATCGGTCGGGAGCTTACAGCTTGTCTCGGCTGGGGCGGTGCCCCGCACTTGGGAGATACCTCGGTAGGGGAACACCCCACTAGCCGACGGTAGGTCGGCGTAGGATCTCGTCATCCAGCGGGGCAAGATCACCGCTATCTCCAGAGCAAAAACATGCACTATATTTACGAGGCTAATGACATTATCAGTTGACGCACCCGGAATCACTACTAATCAATCAATCGATGGGAATCAATTTATTGATTACTCACGTAATGATACAAGGGGACATGTTGTGGGGCTGAATCTCAACATTCCAGATTCAAGCGAGATTCAGATCCGAAACAATGACTCGCAGCTTTGAGCCCAACTGTGGACTAGGTTTCAGACTCAAGGTACTACAATAAAGGTAAATAGAGGTAATGTAGGTTACTCAAAAACTAGACTGTTTCATACACGAATACATACATACTACATAAGTATTTATCCATGCTGTGGCATTATTATCGTTATTAAATAGCTACGGTGGCACGCACCAAGAGAATTTTCGTTTAAATATATGTGTGATGGTTGAAAGAAAGGTAGTATTGTAACATACTGATCTTGTAGCTGATTAAAAACTTCCATCATTCTCTTCAAATTGCCTCTAAGAAGTGGTGTTGAATAAGGCAAAATTTATTTGGATTTTTCCAAAAGAAACAGAAACGTACTTAGACTTTATAAATATAGTAGTTTCAGAATATTGCCTTCATTGTTGTTTGGCTTTTCAATTAGACTGTTTTAGTGATTTTTTAAGTATTACTGTTTAGCACATCATGCGTAAAGAAAGCGTAATTTCGGTGTTTTCGGGGATAGGATACCACAGTACTGAATAGTACTTTGAATTATTGCAAAACGTAAGAGGTGGTACTTCGAATTATTGCAAAACGTGACTTTGAGTGACTTTTGGCACCATTATCATATTTTTGTCAGTCAGTCTGTTGCTAATTGTTTACCTTGATTCTTTCTCGACATTTCCGTGAAAGATAAACTTACTTTTCTTCATACTGTAGTACTAGTCATGAGATTAACAATGCTGGTAGTCTGACATCCTATAAATATGCATATAATACTTCGTGGAACAGCAATCTAACTTCGACCATGAAGATGTTGACTTACTGTTTGCTGATGCTTGGATTTTTGGTAAGTATAGTATTCGTACGAAATTCAATTGGCGGCAAACATTAGACTATGAGTCTACCAGAGTACACACTTTCTCGAGTTATTGGAAACAACTACGTAATGTTGAAATATTGCATTTTATGTGCTACTAACATCTCGGCTATTTTTTGAAAACGTCCTATTCAACCAAGAAGCGAGCTGTTGGTTGTTGCCAGCACAGCGTTGTCAAAACCATGTGCTTAGCTAGTAATATCAATACAATAATTAGAATATACGCAATTGACATCAAAATTATTACGAAATTTCTGGCAGCTCACTCGTGAGTTGCCTTTTGTCGTAAGATAACAGTACCGATAACGTTTAAATTCATCACCGACTTCTAACATTTACACTTCAGATACGATGAACATTAATGCTTTTCAATAAAGAGAGCGTCCACGGTTTCTCGGAAGAGAGATAAGATGATATAAACAAAACAAATCGACACACCGAGCGCAGTTTATCAGCTATTGGGAAGCAGTCAATTTGACGGCTATCGGGCGTTTAAGATAAATCGATCAATATAACAATTTGGAGAGGACGAATATTTTCGAAATTTTCACATATACTATACATCATAAATGCATTGAAGTCAAGTAATCACAATGACCTACTGTTCATTTGAATAAAGATAACATGTTATATATGTTGTAGCCGTCAAAATGACGGCGTCGATCGTTCTAGTGTTAAGGTAATATATTACCGCCTTTTATATACTGACAACGCCTCAAACGAAGCGCAAGAAAATAAAACTTTAAGGTAGCATGCTCGTGAAGTCAACCACAGTGAAGTACCCTCCAAAATACTTTAAATGAAAGTAAAATTTCTGTTCTTCAAGGCAATAAGAAAAAATCTGGACCTTACGGGCCTAATTTTTTAATAAAAGTTTAAATTAGTTCATGCTCTCATGGAAAAACTTTCGAGAGCATAGTTTTCTTTAGGCTATTGAAGAAGTAATATGATTAATGTACCTTTCTCTTTTATTCAATATGCAGACAATTTTTTTAGGGATCAGATGATATTAAATGGTATATATCATACCGCACCGGGCATTTAGAGGAGTAATTTATAAAAAATTGCCCCGAAATTCATCCCGAACTGAAGTACTGGCTCTCGGTCGGAGTTACACTACCACCAGTTCGACTAAATAATACAGCTGTATCTTAACACCGCCACCATCTCGAGGTTCAACTATCAATTAGCTTCTCAAATATCGATGTGACATCATCACGAAATTTCTATTAAGATTTACAAATTGCTAAAAAGAAGTACATCACTGCAATGAGAATACAAATTGAGTAAAACAGTAAAAAAAGCGAGGAAGTAAAAGTAGAATTAATATTGACATTTTCAATTATAAATTATAATTAAAATTAAATTAATTATTTTTCATATCATTCATTCAATTTTTCTAGTGGATAGTAGTTGGTGTGTAACATATATATATATATATATATATATATATATATATATATATATATATATATATATATATATATCATTAATTTCAAGCAGAAATTACGCAAAAACTATTAGTTTTTTCAAAAAATTGTACATGACCTATTTTAAATAGCTAGTTTTGTATAACAGACTTCGGCTGAGGCAAAAAAAAACTATCTTCAATTTTGTAGTTTTAATTTTTTTACCAATTTTCGAAAAAATCAGAGTTTTAAACGAAAATTATACCTGTACAACTCTCTTAAACGTCCTTCGCTCTATTCAACAACAAAATTTAATAAAAAAACTTGGTGCCATTTTTTAAATTTTGAAAATATCAGAGGGGCTTAATGTAAATACCCCCAGAATTAAAATATCGGTTTGAAATTACAGGGGCCGTGACCTCAGCCAGAACGATTGTAGAATATCAATTTTGGAGAAAATCGTCTGAACGGATAGCGTTGTGCACAGACGGACGGTCAGACGTTTTGCCGTCAAACGATTTTTCGGTATGAAGGACGAAAAAAACATGGATTATGGCTATACCACGAGTTAGAGGATTTTTTTCTATATTTATCAACTGGATTTATCCACTTTTTCGTTTCGAAAGCTCCGCAATAAGAGTTTTTGTGTCGAAAATTCGTCCTTTCCCGACGTACGATTAAAATACTCTCTCTTCTTACGTTACTAAGTGCGAGAAAGTAAAAAAAGTAGTGGAATAATTGACATTTACTTCACGGAGTAGCCTTTAAACTTGTTCTGTAGAGGTGCGACGATCCCATTTTATTTGCCACCAATTAACTTCGTAATGGTTATTTCTTAGTGACGTTTTTATTGGGTGTGCAAGTCGTGTGTCAGCGCCCAAGGAAATAAAAAATAATTTATTCCTTTGATTTTATGTAGTTTTTTTTTCATTTATTCGGTCTTCCGTGCGATCGGCGTCATAGATCGTCCATGCAACGCCGGCAGTATGCGAGCGCAGTTCAGGCCTTTGGCGAATGCCTCCAACGTCACGACCGATCGGGCGGCGACAGCGCATGCGCGCGACGTCCCCATACCAAAGTAGCTACTAATCACGCACTTTCTCTTGATACTCCACAGCGGGAGGTGCAGGGAGAGGCGGGTTCTGTCTACGTCACGGCAGTGCAGGGCTGTCAACTTTATTGACAGAAAACTCGGCGTAATAACTCGTCTGGGAGTGTATAGCTATGAGACAACGAAAGATTTTTTGTAAATTCTGAAGAAATAATTAATAGTTATATAACTAATCGAGTAACAAGAAGGAACATGGTACGCACAGGTCGATAGAAAGAGAGACCGAAAACTACGAAGTCCGCATTGGAAAGGAAGAAGGTGGGCAGCATTGCAACTGAGCCGTGACGTTCCGAGTGGAGCTCATATTTTCTACCGGGCCGTGCTCTGCCGGGCTGAGCGAGGACTAGGGGTCTCGAGGATCAAGAAAAAGTGCGAGCATAGTACAAAGCGTGCAAAGACATTGGATCTCCATTCAACTGCATGCTGGAGAGCGAACATCCATGATTGTGATATTCTCCTTTGCGCGTTGCAGACTTTAGTGATACTCATGAAATTAGTATTATTTTTTGATGAGGATTGTGAAAAGTGAAATAATAGTTTTAAATAATTTCTTTCCTTCCCTTTCGTATGAAGAAAAGAAACAAGAAATTGATAATGGGCGACCATGTCCTGACCTGATAATATCTCAGAATTCAATTTTTAAAACGAGAACGGAAGAATGCGAAAAGCGTCGATCATGTCTTTTTAAGTGCTTTAATTTAATTATAATTAATAAACGAAAATTAAACCTGTACAACTCTCTTAAACGTCCTTCGCTCTATTCAACAACAAAATTTAATAAAAAAACTTGGTGTCATTTTTTTATTTTGAAAATATCAGAGAGGCTTAATGTAAATACCCCCAGAATTATAATTTAATTTAATTAAATTAACAATAATTAATTTTTTAATTATTCCAATCTTTATGATAGAAAATACATCCTCATTGTTATTTTGCCACTATCTTTCCCTTATTCTTCCAATATTATAATTTAAAATAAATAAGGATTTTGCTTATATAGTTCAATTTTACTCTAAATATGTAAGCGAAAAGAGTAGTGTGGAGGTTAACATTTTCCTTCACTGCCAACGCCCTAGGTCCAGAGTGAGGAGACACCACTGTTGTTGGTATTGCGTACTTGATACTATGTGATGGCGGGGGTCGCCTAATGCCGAAATGCCATTAAGATATTACTTTGTGCAACAGAACTCATTACAATACTAATTAATGTCGTCTATTAGACGAGAAGTGCTTTCACATATGTAAGTACACTACATACGAACTGCTTTACGCCTTTCTACTTTCTCGTATACGTACTTACACACGGAGTAATATTCATAGTGCAGAGAAACTTATGTAATGCTACGGAAAATCGATTTCGAGATGTCAAGGGCAATATTATACTTTTTGGGGTCCTACGATACCGAAAAAAGTGTTTTTTAAACGTCCGTCCGTCCATCCGTCTGTTCCCTTGTCTGTCCGTCTGTGAACAACGCTAGCGGCAAAACCGTTCAGCTGATTTTATCCCAAATTGGTATCCTCCCATCGATCTTGCTGATGTCACGGCCCCCTGAATTTGAAACTGAAATTTTAATTTTGTTGGGTACTTTACATGAAGCCATTGGGTCATTTTCAAAATAAAAAGAAATGACTCCATAGTTTTTGATTAAATTTTGTTGCTGGATAGTGTGAAAGTCAATTAAGAGAATGTTGCAGGACTATTTCTGTTGAAAACTTTAATAATTGCAAAAATTCAAAAATTTTTCGGTATCTTCCTACAACCTACAACTACAATTATGAAGATAGAGATTATCTCTCTTAATGAAATCTTTTCCGTAAAGATATATTTTAAAATAAGTCCATGCACATTTTATCGAAAATTTGAGTACTTATCGCGTAATTTTGCGTGAAAATACTGGCGAGAAAGTACGTGCTGTATTAGCACTACAATTTTTTCCAAACTGAAAACCCTCCGCTCGATCGCGCTCAACTCGAAGCATTGCGATTTTGAATAACATTAATTAATTTTGGCGGGTACGTTATACGACGCCCCTGGCACATTTGCAAATTATTCTAAAGAACGGATCCAAATTATATCTTTCAACTTCTTCTAAGTAGAGAGTGAAATAAAGGTGACCAGATGCCCGATTTTTACTGTTAACTCTGAATTTTCGAAAATTCCAAGTTTGAAATTTTTTCGGCGCCTTTCTACAACTACAAAATATAGGATGGAATATGTTCTTTTTCCTTCGAATGGAATATGTCCTTCTTAATTAGTTGTTTTATTTGGGTCATGTAATTTTTTTTTAGAAAATGTTAGTAGTTTTCGCGCAATGTTGAATGAAATACGTGCAATATTAAAAGATCCCCAAAACAAAAATTTCCCAAAAGCGGCTCCCTATTTTTTCTTTAAACTTTTGGTAGAAGTAGTGTTAAATGTACTGTTTAAGATGGCATAGACACGATTTGCTCTATTATTTTTTCTTCAAATTATAAAATTGATTTTTTTGTCATATCCTTCACGTCCTTAATATTTACATTACCGGCAATTTGTATACATCATTGCATTTATTAGTACATGCGCTTCAAATGTTTTATAAGATTTCTCGAAAACTCAAAAGTTTTCTGTGAATATGAGGTCAACATTTCACGTTTTCAGAAACGCTCAAACGCCATTTTCTCACAAACGGTTCCAAATTTCTTTTTTACATAATTTGAACGGATAATGCAAAATGAACTGTCACAATAGCCATTTTGCAGAATTCTTTTGTTTTCAAAACTTTCGCAAATGTAACCTTTTAAATATCTCGCTTGTCTTTAATATGCACATTTCTTGCGATTGGTATACATTAATTCATTTCTAAGTAGAAGTGCTTCAAATGACTCCAAATGAAAGTTGAGGCGAAAATGAGCTTCAAATTTTGTATTTATAGTAACGCTTACACGACATAATCTTAAAAACGGCTCCAAATTTTAAACAAAAATTTCCATATATGACGAGGGTTTACTCTTCTTTAATATTCTTAAAGTAATGTTTGGGTTTTACCATTAGAAAAACGCAAAATTTAGAAAATTTGAAAAAATGTACTTTGGGCAGCGATGGATGACATCTGGGAAGAGCATGCGGCAAGACCGAAAAGCTAGCCCAGATCGAAGAAATTGCAAAACTAACTAGTAAGAGAAATCTGTGCCATTTTGTAACACCACTAGTTACACTTATTTACCTGAAGAAATAAACACAATCTTACGAATGACTACTTACATTTAAAAAATTAAAAGATTTTCTAGGCTTTGAATATACCCTCCTAATCGCTAAAAAGTTAAATTAATTAAACATGTTTTCAACCTCATTTACCTTGTCAACGAACATTTGAAAAAAAATTAAATTAATTGTTATACTGTCAACTAAAATTACTTTAGAATGATCGACATTGAAGCCAACTATATTAATGCCTAGTTACGCACTCTCATGAATAACAACCTATGTCCACAACTAAATAAAAATACTAGAAATACGATTTAAGTATAATATATAGTATAAGCTCACTCCAGTAATACGATGTTTCGTTGCAGGCAATGGCTCTGACGAGTGTTCACGGAGACGACGTGAGTATTTAGTATTTTTTGTCAAACCAACGCTTAAAATTCTCTTTCATATTTCATTTTTTTAATAAACTAGTGGCCTACTGTAACAAAAAAATGCCACTGTACAAAACCATACAAAATGATTTTCCAAAAAGTAGCACACACACTGCTCAGGAACGACAATTAAAATACTCTCGTATAACATTGCAATAAATTAAATATTTAAAGAAAACAGCCTTCACAAATACTGCAATAACGTAGCAGAGTATAAGAATATATAGTACAACATATCTTTACAAACGAATAACACAGAAAATGCTATTCCAAAACATTAACGTGGATAGCAAATATTTAATTTACTACGCATTTTCTGCCCAAATGGAAATTAGTGATATAGTCAGTACTGACTGTGAGAGCAATGTATTTCTGTATTTATCGTAAACATATCCGTGAACTCTTTAAACGACGTATAGGGAGTAGTTGCGAGCCCTTGTCATGGTGATACATATATTTAAATTTGCAAAGCACATTATAAGCCACGTATGCATAAAAAAGGTTATTTTTAGTTATATTATTATTATTAATATTATTATTATTAGACCACATAACTGTACAACTTTTACAAATAATCTAGTAAAGTGATATTGTTACTCGAGTAGCCACTACATTTATAAACTCTCCATGACGGGAGGAATGCTCCTGAGGACTTTTTAAAATTGAGTATTTGTTTTCAGTCGCCGATAGTGAGCTATAAAGAGAATTCTAGACTTGGGAGCTGGCAGGATCGTTTGCTGCCTGAATGGATGCAATAAGAAAGAGAAGATGGTAAAATGGAAAATAGTACATCACTTAAAAAGCAATGAAAATTGTTTATTCTTGTACTTAGAATAAAAGCCATGAACACATGAAATGTTCTTTTACTAAACCTCTAGGAGGTGGGAAAGTCCTGTTTTAATTATATTCAATGCTAATATTTTAAATATGTATGTTATAATGCCTTTTTTTGTAAATCAGTTTAGAAGTGTTTAATCGCTTTAAAATAGTGTGCAGGGGGTATTATTTGGCTCAGTTAAATGTTTGTATTGCGAAATCAAAAAAGTTTGCTCGAAGATTCACCTAACAAATTGTCAACAGTATCCAATACTTTGACTAATATAAGACTGGATATGATATACTAGTACTTAACCTGATAATGTCAGTAAAATTTCAGAATTATCTACATGTCATTGAATATTTTACAAGCTAGGAGGAACAACCAAAGCGTTATGGTCGCTCTTAGTAAACTGAAAATTCCATTATCTTGCCGCCTGTGGTCGTAGATATAGTTGTGTTCATTAGCTGAAGGTCTAATGTTCAAGTGCTGAGGTTTCACATGTTTTTCTCCTATCAATTCCGGGTGGAGGTCTAAGTATTTCATACAATGGTGTACGCACCTCGCGTAATATTTCCTTCCCCGTGCGGTTCCCACTCCTATCATTAGAGTCGAAGAGTGGAAGAAAAGTTAAATTATGATAAATCAGTGGGAAAATATGATTGTTACTAGTGACATTTGTCCTTGTGTCCTCGCGTCAAGACGATGCATAGCTGCATTTACGCTTCTATCCTCCACTGCCACCCCTCCTAGGCTTGCCTCTCCACGTAAAACAGTCTCGGCGCCGCGAAGACCATCTACCTCAATAACGACTGTTGCGAGGATATCTGGAAGAAATATTGACCCTTAAATTTAAAATCACATGTCTGCTATCTTCAACAGTTGCCTAAGACTCGGTGTCTACGCACGTGTTATAAATACAGGTAAGTATTACCTCTTTTTTGTCCACGGTCGCCAGCTGCTGAACAAAAGAGCAAATCTTTACTTTATTTATTCAGTTTCTACTCAAATCCTGTTAGGAAAGGAAAGGAGACATGTGACCTATGCCTAATGAAATAGGACGGGCCTAACATAAAAGCCCTGGGCTTGAACTTCGTGAAGAGCGCTTACTTTTCTATAAAGGAGCGCGCAAGTCCGGTTCTTCTCGGAACACCCTTTGAAGGTACAGTCTAAACTGAAGACGTTAAGCAATCAGATTGTTCAGCTCACATAACACAGTTTATTACAAAATTTTACGTACATGATTAATTGAACTATTGACCATATTTACAATAAAGCTTTCTCTTGACCTGAAATAGAGAAATTACACAGCACTACTTGCATTGAATACAGAAAAAATGACAGGCAAGAACTCTTTAAATAAACAACATAACATCATACACAGAATTACATTTTGCTCAGCAAATTGTTATAGTTCTCACGCCAATCTTTTGATACATGAAACAGAATTACTACGTCATTAAACTTGCTGCTTCAATCTCCACTTTAGGAGTTCACAAGTTGATGCAAAACGCGAAAAATTATTATTAGTTTATTACAAAATTTTACGTACATGATTAATTGAACTATTGACCATATTTACAATAAAGCTTTCTCTTGACCTGAAATAGAGAAATTACACAGCACTACTTGCATTGAATACAGAAAAAATGACAGGCAAGAACTCTTTAAATAAACAACATAACATCATACACAGAATTACATTTTGCTCAGCAAATTGTTATAGTTCTCACGCCAATCTTTTGATACATGAAACAGAATTACTACGTCATTAAACTTGCTGCTTCAATCTCCACTTTAGGAGTTCACAAGTTGATGCAAAACGCGAAAAATAGACAAAGAGCTCCTTTGAGCGTCTTTCTATACAAAAAGTACGTCTGATCTATGGAGTTCTCAGCGCTTTTTCACCTTTCAAACATGATTATGGATTCTTATCACAACTTATTGACTAGCCAAATTGTTCAAACCATAACGTATGCAGCAGATACACAAAATCCGCAGGTCACTTATGACCTTAAGCGGTGTTGCCCGAACGGCTGCCTCTGCCGTTCACGGGGCCAATGGACGGGCTCCTACATAAAAGGCTACTACCCACTGGCAGTACGGACCTCAAACGCCCCGTCTACGATGTCCCACACTGGGAACAGGATTGTTGTAACATTCAAAAAACACTTTAGCAAGAAGATCCTAGTTTACAATATTGCGCAAGACGCTGAGTACTACAGACTCCCAGCTTGCTTTAACATTCAAAACTGCTGCAAACGTGAACAATCAGTTAGTCAACAAACAATATCATAATACACATAATCTTATAACCTATCAAGAATCCATAAACATGTACTTAAACATCATGAGGCTCTAGGCCACTATTTAAAACCCATTTCGGGCATTGCGCATGAGAACACTATCTAAAATATACTTTAAAACGTAATACAGTCTCACGGCACTGCACACCGGGAGCGGTAGTTCAGTGCATCAACTGATGCCACTGCAGCGCCTCTGACCGGGAGGTTGTAGGTTCGAGTCCTGACGGCGGCAGGATTTTCGACACTAGCTTTTCAGCTAGGTCGAATTCAGTCGCTGCCTGGAGGAAAATTCTAGCGGCCGGCTGCTCTGATCGGTAGTTTTCCGTGGTTTCTCTGATCAACACCAGGCGAATGCCCGAGCAGTACCCTATCAAAACGGGCCACGGACCGCGCGCGATCTGTCCTTCCTCTTCCCTGTCCTATCCTCGCACCTTACACACACACACTTACACTAACATGCACTACACTATCACATATTCCGGGAGATCGGTCGGGAGCTTAGAGCTTGTCCCGGCTGGGGCGGTGCCCCGCTGGTGGGAGAGTCTTGGTTAGGGGGAAACTCCACTAACCGTCGGAAGATCGCCGACGGATCTCGCCATTCAGCGGGGGAAAATCACCGCCATCTCCCGAGAAAAACATGCACTACACTAACGGGACTAATGACCAAAGCAGTTGACGCGCCCGGAAACACGAAAAAATCAATCAATCAAGCGAGTTTCATTTCGACCACCCGCGCGCCGCCGCCGCCCCTACGAGGCCTGTGGGTCGCGCTCGACGGCCGCCGAGGTCCTTGGCCCTTTTCTTTGGGGCAAGCGTCGCTTTTACCCGCCGCCGCGGCTACCTCGCCTTGACCCCAGCGCGGCTCGCTTCAAACCCCCTGGTTTGACAGTGCGCGGTTTATGATTTTCATCTTAAAATCAGAATCAACCAGATTTTCACAGTCACCTTAAAACCAAAATCAAAGAACACCAAAGAAATAGTGAAAAAAAAGGATGATGCAAATACCGCATTTACACGCTCTCACACGTCACGGACGCGCATACGCATACACTCAGACTCTTCTCTCCGTGCTAGAAAAAATCAGTAGGAATTCCCATTTTAAAACAATAAACCTTCAAAACTCCCATCAAGTTACAAAGCAATTAGTCTATTACCAGCATTTGCAAAAATTTTCGAAAAGCTTATCTTAATCAGATTCATCGTCTAGCTTATTAAAATAAATGCAATTTTGCCATAACAATTGGGATTCCACCCTTTTCACTCCTCAACTCACCAACTATTAAGAATTGTTGAAGAAATCGCTTTAGCTTATGAACTTAATTCTGCGTGGCGGCCTTCTTAAACTTGGCGCAGGCGTTTGATAAAGTCTGAAACAATGGATTATTATTCAGGTTAGGTAAACTAGGACTCCCGGAATATCTATTCCAAATAATCAAATGTTTTCTGGATAACAGATTATTCACAGTAAAAATAAACAACACCATATCCCTACCTACCACAATTCTAGCCAGCGTTCCTCAAGGTTTCCCCCTCTCACCAACCCTTAAAGTGTCTTCATATCAGATATTCCTCAATAAACTGTGCTACGGTTTTCTATGCTGATGTCAATGCTATCTCCACGTCCAACGATGAAGCAACTTCTGAAACAATAAATGACTTGTAACAAGACTTAAATAACGTTTCTGATTGGACTAAAAAATGGGGATTACAGTTAACCACTCAAAATGCGAAACCAAAATTTTTGACTTCCGAAGAACAAATATCCCTCCTTATTTAAAAGTAAATAATTACCCGACCACAATTATGAAAAATGTTTCTCATTGACATGTGATAATGAGAATGTCTAAAAATGAATTACTTTAAGTGTTAGAACACTTTTTAAATTAAATATTTGAAAATACATTTAATCTTAGATTAAATACTTTGTTCAGTGTCAGTGCATTTAGTGAAAATACACCCTAATTAGGATTACATTTGGTAAACAAAATGTTCAACTAGTTTTTCTCGGTGACTGTCGTTTGACACAGCTTTAGAAAACATTGGACATAATCAAAATAAAAATATACCTATAAAAGTTGCCTTCTTCAATATGTGGCCACTTTTATAAAATTCCTTGCTCAGTGCTTTTAGTATTGTTACTAAAAGTACAATCTGCATCTGTTTTCTTGAGATCTCATTTTGCTAGATGCGAAAAAAATGAGGATTGGCTAATTACGTCAGCAGTTACTACCAGACATGTAGGTTGTTTGTCGATGCGAATATTTTCTACGATTGGAACAAAGATTTTGTTATCATATATTGCCAACAACACTTTATTATCTTTTAATCATAAATCGATTATTCCTGGAAAAGCGATAGAGGTGGTAATTTCTGAGATCACGAAAGTTTGACCAGATAGCAGTTGTTCAATCTAGTGGGGCGCGTCAAACAGTTTTAAAGTTGCGAACTTTTTGCATTTGAGTTTTCTGACCCTGGATCTGCAGATTCGGGGAGAGGATTAGAGGGATGCAGAAGTTGTTCTCGGGTTGGTCGGTGGTAGCCACGCATGCAAGCGGGAAATTACAAGTTTACAATTCCTTACTATTAGGTCTGTGTCACACGAGCGTCGCGTTGACGCGCGTCACCTAACGCTGAAGACGTCAGCTGTGTTGACACGCGTCAAAGCCTCCATACACGAGGCGCTTAACGCGCCACGTAGATTAACAATGTGTGTTATGCGAAACGGCACACGAGCGCTCTTGGCGACGTGAGTTGTGTTCACAGCTCAAGCAAGACATTGAAGATAAAACGGAGGTCAAAATAACGCGCGTTGGCATCAACGCATGTCGCACAGAGCGCTCGTGTACCGTTTCATATAAGAAACTGTGTTAATCTGTGACGCGCATTCAGCGACTCTTGTGCGCAGGCGGCGACGCAGCTGACGTCTTCAGCGTTAGGTGACGCGCGTTAACGCAACACTCGTGTGACACAGGCCTTACTGAACTGTGAATTGTTTTGAGAAACTTCCAGTAAGACGAATCCAGCTCCACATTCTTGGGTATCTATTGCAAGATAGAAATTTTCATTGGCGTCACTCTTCATATATGAGTGAGTTTAATAAATAAATTCTATTTAATTCTATGGTAGAATTCTTTTAACTTCTTAGCAACGAGATAGATAAAGAAGTATTTATTTGCGTGGCGGTTAAAATAGTAATATACGAAGCATATTCGGAAAGTAAGTACCGTTTCATTCTAGCGCCGTCGAAGCGCTGTGGTAGGCGCCCCGCGCATGCGCACTAGTCTTCTTGTTCACTGACCTTCAATTGTCGCCATTTTGGTTACTCTATGTTGTGTTTTCAGTTTGCTGCGCACATTCAAAATGTTTAAGACAATTAGTTCTCCCGCTGACTGTGAGATTCGTCCCGTGATTAAATTTTTGAACGCGAGGAATATTAAACCGGCCAAAATTTATCGTCAAGTGACAAAAGTTTACGGTGAATACGCGATAAGTGATGGAATGATGAGAAAGTGGGTACGAATGTTTAATGCAGGTCGAACAAATGTCCACGCCGAGGCTCGGAGTGGTCGGCCTTCTGTTGTCACCGATGATTTGGTAAGGAAAGTTGATGAAGCAATTCATGAGAACAGACGCTTCACAATGACAACTCTTTCAGAGGCATTTCCACAAATTTCACGTACTGTTTCATGTACGCGAACTTGGTGGCAAGCGCTTTGGATCTGACGATGACACGAAAAATGCTGTGGAGTCGTGGTTATCGAAACTGGCGGGAAGTTTCTTTAACGATGGTATAAAAAAACTGGTCACCCGCTATGACAAGTGTTTGATCATTGGCGGAAACTATGTTGAAAAATAGTTTAAGACATGTATTTTCATGTAAAAATAAAATTGGATTCGAAAAAATTGTTTTACTATTTTTTTTTCAAAACGGTACTTACTTTCCGAATACGCCTCGTACATGTGAGTTAAAAAGAGAAAAGAGATTATTTTATTTTGTCAATATTCATATATTTATTTATTAACCCACAACAGGGTAAACCCGCAGGGGGGAATCACGATGGCGTAGGTTGTTGTGATCTCTGGTGGAGTGTCGTAGACGAGCACCCGGACCCTGAGTCTCGCGGCGCCGCTCACGTCGTTAGCTTGAAGGTTCAGGCAGTGAGAAAGCGATGCTAAGCTCCAAGTCGTCGAGTTCGCCCGGCTAACCACCGGTTGGGCCTATGGCGCGTCGTCCTTTGGGCAGGATTGGGCGAAGGATGCTTTTCGGAGTACTCTGGATCACACTTTAAAGTCCGGGAATAAACTAGATACCACCGTCAGGTTGCCCAGGTTCCGGCGTTACCCACGCCGATAATTTGCGGTAAGCAATGGGAAGACGGGATGGGGGTTCCGAGACACATTGACCTTAGTTCAGGTGGCCCAAAGTTGGGCTCTCGGATTCGTCGTGGCAATGGCCCGATACTCTGGGCATAGAGGAGGGAACTTATTCCCGGCGCATGTGAGTGGCGTATTGTTTAGACTCCGGTACTAGCCTGGAAAGCTAGGAGCTCTCAACTAGCAGGGCGGCCCTCACCCAGGCGTAGTATGGGGAGGTTGCCGCGAGGGCAAACTGGGTTCCGGCTGAATCCGGCCGACAGCCCGTCGGCGTATTGCTCGTCGATGGGGGTGAGGATAAAAGTCAAAAAGGCTAAGGTGCCCACTCCGGGGACTTGTGCCCCTGACGAAGCAAAGAATAGTGGTGTTGTAGACAACAAGGGGTTTCATACATACATACATACACATCAGGGCAAAGGCCCAATTACAGCAGGCATTGCAAATAGAAATTAAAATAAAAAAAAAAAAAAACACCAGAGAAAAATAAAGTCAATGAAGGATATTTAAACAGAAGCAAAAATAATGTATAATTGGAGGTGAAAAAATGAAGAAATAGTGTTTCAAATAAGAATTCATGCACGATTAATAAAACATAACACACCATAGAAACACCAAAAACATAATAGTGAGCAATAACAATTTATTTTCAACCCTATTTAATATTTTTCACAAATTTATTCACATATTTCTTGCATTCAGAAAAAGAAATACTGAAGTCTAATTCCAACATTTTACTTAACTTATTGTATTTGGAATAGTGAAGAATATTTATGTGATGAAGTATTAGATTTATTGAAGTATAGTAACTGATGATCTCCCATGTTGGACCTTCGAGCATTAAAGAACATTTGAGACAGCAATTTACTGTTATCAGTTTTGCCATTTACTATATCATTTAATAACAATTGTTCAGCCACGACTCTTTGTTTGGCAAGAGTAGTTAAAGTAAATTCGTCAAAAAGAATTGTATATGAAATTTCATGGGTAGAGTGCCTCAATTTTGTGTGGTATAAATATCTTATTTTTTTAGTATGATTACAAAGGGATTTCTAAAAGGGAAACCAAACAGATGAAGCGTATTCTAATTTATCACGTACAAGACAATTGACGAGGAGTATCAAACTTGAAGTGTCAATGAGATCCGTAGAATTCAGAATAAATAAACTTTATATTTAAAAATTTAGAAATTGCCATCACGATGCTTAGATACTGAAGAGAAATAATGCTATAAAACATATGAATACATTATTCACATTATATTTTGATATTTATAGTGACAGAGATACAAATCTTGGCAGCTAGAACAACTAAAAGAACGTGTTCTGTGTAAGCTCTCACTGTCGGAATAAATAGAGATGGCTTCATAAAACAAATAAGAAAGTTATTTATTCTACTTACATGTTCTATGTTTTCATGGAGATGAGTTTTTTATTTCAATTCTTATACAAGCTTTAAGCTTTTTTAGACGATTTATAAGGAATCACGCTTCAACTTAGACTTGTACATTATAATGAGGACTGATATTTATGCGTTCATTTATGTATTCCATTAATTCGATTTCGAACGGACTTACGATTTAATTTGCACCGTATGAATTCTCCAAGTCCTTATGCTAATCCATTTAACACGTTCTGGTTCACAGACAATATCGCGGCAGTCGAGTCCGAGAAGTCGTGCTGTGCACATCGGGCGTCCTAGCTCTTATCTATAGTGGCTTTTCGGCAGCACGATCTGAGGGTGATAAGTGCCAAGTTCAAGTTCGCATACAACTGAACAGTGCGTAATGTCTACGAGTCTATGTCTACAACTTTGGTAAGTAGCACTTAACTTACACGAACAATATTATTGTTATTTTTTTCTTAATTATAAATAATGTTTTTGTAGGGGTTGCTAGGTGATTCTTTTTCCAATTTATTTTTCATTCACGCATCATTCATTCATTATATATATAACCATTCATTCATTATATACATAGCCATTCATTCATTATATACATAACCATTCATTCATTATATACATAACCGTTCGTTCTACTCATTCATTCCCACATCACTACACTGACAGTCTTCTGTTTTTCTGTTCGCCACGGCACTGACTTGACTCAAAGTGTCCGTGGCGCTCAGGCCCATTGGGAGGTGTGGCAGGAGGGGCGCGGCGTCGCGTTGCCCACGCGTGCCTAGGCCGATGGCGAGTCTTCCCCTCCGCGTTCGGTTGCCTCCGCTTGCTCACACAAGGTAGCAAGCGTGTTTTGAGACAGCGCACGGAAGGTTAAGGCGACGTGTTTCGGTCCTTTCCGTAGATAGGACCGATGTGTGTCACTGTTCGCCTCTCGGCCGGTGTCGCGCAGGATGCGCGGCGCCTTCGGCCCCAGCGCCTTTGCAAGTGCCGTAGCCGAGCGCCTTTGAAGCTCCGGCAAGAATTGTTTTTTTACACCCAGGACTCCGAACACGTCGGTGTTTCTAGGGTATCTGTTGGGTGGGGGTGGGGGGAGGTGCGGGAGCGCCGCGAGACGCGCTGCACGGTTTTCCGCCGAGTGAATCGGACGGAGGGTGGAAGGAGGTGCCGCCGCGAATACCTCGCAGGCGTACGTCCAAATGGACCGCACGCAAGCGGTGAATAAGCAGCGTTTAAGGGCAGGATGGAGTTCGGAGGCTCGTAGAAGCGGGCGTAGGGGAGTGGTTCGGGCAGTTATTTTCTGGCTAAGGTATCTGGCGTGGGCGTGCCAGCGGAGACCGCTATCGAGCTTCACACCAAGATACTTCGCCGTCTTTTGCCAGAGTAGGTGTGCGCAGGCTAAGCTCACGACTTCATCGGGGTCGCCCCTCTATCGGGTGAAGTTGACGGCTATGCACTTGGCTAGGTTGAGGGCGAGCTTTTTATGGCTCAGCCATTCGGGAAGATCAGCGAGGAAATCGTTCAGATATCTAACAGATTTCCGTTTGTCCGCCGACTTCGCGTAGTAAGCAAAGTCATCCGCGAACATTAGGAGCCTGCAATGTCGAATGCTTGTGTTTCTATCAACTGGTAGCGACGCGTCGTTGACGTACAGGCCTTATGGAGTAGGGAAGAGCACGCTTCCCTGTGGACGCCTGCCACGGCTCGTCTTAAGGACGATTGTACGCCATTGACGCGAACCTTGAATCGTCTATGTTCCTAGAAGCTAGCGATTAGTCTGACGTAGCAATCGTTGATTCCAATGTCCGCAAGATACCTCGCGCCCCCTCATGCCATACAGAATCGAATGCCGACCGCATGTCTAGAAAAACCACCGGCAAGTTCTGCCGTCTTTCGAGAAAGAGACCGACCTCAGTACATAGCCGCGTCAGTTGTTGCGCGGAATTGAGCCTAATTCGAAACCCGAATTGCTCATCTCTAAGCAGCTTAAGGCGCCGTATTTCCCGTTGCAAGGGCTCTAGGATCAGGTGCTCGAAAGCTTTTACAAGAAGCGAGAGGAGACTAATAGACCTGCAATCGCTCGGAAGAAATTGGTCCTTGTTGGGTTTTGGTATCATGGATACTATCGCGATTTTCCACGCTCTGGGAGAATATCCTAGCGCTAGGCAGGCGTTTAGGAGCTTCCGGAGGACCACCTCGTTGGCGCCGAGCGCGCGGAGCTGGGCGGCTGTTAAACCGTCCGGCCCGCATGCCTTTTCGCGTGTTGAGGTGTCGCAACGCCTCGCGGAGCTCCCTTCCCGTCACACGTCGCGCTGAGGTGCTCGGCGCGGCGGTCAGGTAGTCACGCAAGCGTGCAACAGTGCTCTGGCCTCCGAACTCATCGGACCCGAATGGACGGAACTGCCGTTCTAGCGACTCCGCGAAAAGTTCGCTTTTCGCAGCGTCCTCCCACACGTATTCCGGCTGCAGAGCGGCGTGGCCAGATGGCTGTGGTGATTTGAATTTTTTTCGGAGCCTTCCTACAACAACAAAAATTAAGACAAATTTTTCCTTTAAATGAAATTTAAGAGAAATAAATAAATTGTACAAAACGGCCATGTACATTTTTTGAAAATTTTTTAATTACCGTGCAATAGTGCATGCAATATTTGCAATTTATAAAAATACAAAAACCACATTTTCCCAAAAAGGGCTCTAAATTGTATTTTTAAATTTTTGGCACGGTCAAACGCCATTTTCTCAAAACTGCCTCCAAATTTTTTCTTCAAACTTTTCCAAAGGATAGTGACAATAGCACTGTGTAACATGGCGAAAAGTTCCTTTTGGTTTATTCTTTTGTTTTTTAATTACACAAATTAAATTTTTTCAATATCGCTCACGCCGTTAATATGCACATTTAAATGGATTTGTATACATTATTGAATTTTTGAGTGGAAGTTCTTTAAATTATATAAAATGAAGTTTTTCGAAAACTCCATAGATTCCTGTGAAAAAGAGCTTCAAATTTCCCATTGCAATAATGCTTAAACGCCATTTTCTTAAAAACCGCTTCTAATTTTGCAATGAAATTTTCTATTTAGGAAAATGTTTTAGTCTTCTTTAACATTCGTGAGATAAGTTTCCGGTTCTACCATTAGGAAATCCAAAGGTGAAAAATTTAAAAAAATATATACTTTGGACGATGATAGACCGCAACTGGCAAAGGATGGGGTTGGACCTTAAGGCCTCTTCACACCAAGGAAATTTGGAATCTTTACTACGAGAAAGTCTTTGCCATTTCGTAACACGACTAGTTATTAAATTATACGAATGTAGTTTTTCTGATATTGCGCTGACGTTAATTTATATATTACCGGCATTTTTATATATTATTGCGTTTGTGAGTATAATTTCTTAAAATAATTTCTTATGACGTTTCTCGAAGTCCGAAAGCTTTCTATGAAAGTGAGTTCAAAATTCCCCATATTTAGAAAGGCACTAACGTCGTATAATCGTTGCCATAACTATTGCGAGAGTCCGCGCTATTCTCTAGTGTCACTAGAATTGTTTGTCAAAGCATCTGCCTTTCGGTGTGAGCAACACAAGCATCTAAAATCTTATTTAGAATTTTTATTATTATGTTTATTTCCCAATTGATCTGGGAAGATGCTACGTACCTCGGTTTTGAAACGTATTATGTTATCTAGAGATGTCCACTCCGTTAAGTTGCCCATCTCATTCGCTAATAATTGATATCGTAATTTAGTAAGGTTTTTGACAAGTTGAAAGTGTAGGTTTCCACGGCCCGAGTCAGTACCTACTTGGTAGCCCGAGAGATATCACGTCATAGGAACGCATTTCGCCCTGAGGAAGGTCTTAGTTTGACGGCTGACACGTTGGCAACTGTTCTTAGCATGCGTCGCCTCCCAGACAGCCAAGTACTAGATATTCACTAAATGAGCAAAGAAATAAAGATCACTTTTGATCTGCATAGTTATTAACAAGCCGTCACCAGACGAAACGAGATTGAGCAAACCAATTCACATTGAGACTAGTAATCCTTAAGGATCTTAACGCATCAAATTGCTAAAGCAAAATGAAGTAGATTGGAATAACATCTTTGGAATCATTAATTTCAAAGATGTTCACTTACAATGATTTCTTTGCCGTAGCAGCTTCCACCGATTTATTTGGAAAACTTCTTTGGGTAAGACTTGTAACCGCATCGCCTTTGTAATACTAATTAGATACCCAGATATATGAAGAATATTTGACGTTGTATAATCTATTCATCTTAGCAATAATTCATCTTAGCAATATTTGGAGACAGAATTGAGTAGTGTAAAGTAGAGAAAAAAGAATTTCGTTAGTCAACAGACAATAAGGTAGCCTTTTTTGGTCCGAAATATATGTGAATTATCGATGTAGATAAGCGAATTTCGGAGCTCATGAATAATCGAGAGTGGGAAGTGTGTGATACAAAAGAATCCAAACATTGAAGACTTGGACTATCGATTAGAAATAGCCTAGATGAAGACCAAAAATGTATTGAGAAAAAAATTATTATTTTATTCAAAAGTTGCGTCTTCAAGAGAAATTTGTCGACTAATTGCATGAAGTGTTAGTGTCGAATGTGCTGCAAGAAACTGAAAAGTGTCTAACATGAGACTACAATGACGTGCCATAGTCATTAGCAGAATACACTTATCTTTATATGAATCTTGGATGTTGTAAATCAATAGAACAATAATTGAGCGTAAATAAAGACATAAAATACTTTCCTCATAGTTAGTATCATACATAGATCATAGGTAGTATATGTAGATATAGATCATAAAGTAAAACGTTTCACTAAGGAGCAAGGAACACGGTTTCTTGTGCACAGAAAGTAAAGTATGTAACGAAACTAAAGTTCGAAGCGCGGCGAAGAAATCTATTGACTAGTAACGAAACTGCCTCAGGAACGAAAGTTTACTGCGGTTGGGAATTTAGTTTCGTTACAGGAACGAAACTACATGATCATGGGAGTTTAGTTTCTATACAGGTGTTTTATTCAAGTTTCAGTTTCGTTATTTACAATTCGTGACGTCACAAAAAGGTTTAGTTTCGCTCCCAGAGACACAACTTGGAAGTAGTGTTTTGGCGACCAATTGAGCCCTTTCATGACCTCACAGATTATCGAAAAGCCGAAGTTGCCGCACGGCCGTTACCCGAGCGCGTCGCCGCCGCTATAGGGCGACCTGTCGCCAATGTCAATTGCCTCGGAGGCCACGCGAGGCGGAGAAAACGTATGTTTACGTCGTAGGTTCGGATTGATTGATTGATTGATTTTTTCGTGTTTTCGGGCGCGTCAACTGCTTGGGTCATTAGTCCCGTTAGTGTAGTGCGTGTTTTTTTCTCGGAAGACGGTGATGTTCCCCCGCTGGACGGCGAGATCCGGCGCCGACCTACCGTCGGCTAGTGGAGTTTCCCCCTAACCAGGACTCTCCCACCAGCGGGGCACCGCCCCAGCCGGGACAAGCTCTAAGCTCCCAACTGGTCTCCCGGAATATGTGGTAGTGTAGTGCATGTTAGTGTGTGTGTGTGTAAGGGGAGAGGATGGGAGAAGGAAGAGGAAGGACAGATCGCGCGCGGTCCGTGGTCCGTTTGGTAGGGTACTGCTCCGGTATTCGCCTGGTGTTGATCGGAGAAACCACGGAAAACCACCGATCAGAGCAGCCGGCCGCTAGAATTCTCCTGCAGACAGCGATTGAATTCGACCATGCTGGAAAGCTAGTGTCGAAAATCCTACCGCCGTCAGGACTCGAACCTAGGACCTCCCGGTCAGAGGCGCTGCAGTGACATCAGTTGTTGCACTGAACTACCGCTCCCGGTTCGTAGGTTCGGACAAACGAGGAGGTCGAACATATGCTTCAGTAATACAAATACAATTTTTGCAAAGATATGGGTTCCTTAAAATGTAACCTCGATATTCGATAATTAATTAAAAACATACTTTCCATTTTTGAAACAAAAATGATCACAATAATGGGGTGTAATAAAAATGTCCAAACATAGAATGTAACAAAATGTCATCAAATGCATTGTATGTTTCTTTTTCAGTTTCCTTGATAATATCTTTGGTATACGATATTCTTACACCTGACGTCAATAGAATTATCAAGAACGCGTGTCACTGCACTACAAACTAAAAGAGACTGACAAATATGGCCTTTGCCATCAGTCTTGAAAGAACGGCCGCGCTAGAAATTGACACCGGCTGATAGTCGTTGCTTAACGTTCCACGCGCTGCTGAAGATACGGCTTTCAAATCGCAACGCAAATTGGAACCCGTTTGTTTTTACACTGGATATTCCCCGGTTGTTTTGTCTCTAGGAGCGCTGCGATTTTGAAAAACATTCTTTAAAATTTTGGGGGTTCTTCACAATAAGCCCCTGAAATATTTTCAAATTTTTATCAAATATGGCTCCGAAGTTTTTCTTTAATTTGTTTGAAAGAATAGAGTAAAATACTCTTATAAAAACGATACAAAATGATGTTATTACTCCTTTATTGGAAAATCTTTAAATATACCAGGATACGACGTCAATATCGGTATTTTTAGAGTTTTTTTTTGTTTTTGGACGTCAACACCTTTAAAATACCTCTAATTAAAAGTATTATACTACTGGAATACCGGTAGTTTCTCATGAAAATTACCGGTATTTCAGTAGATTCAACTGGAAATTGAAGAAAATTATTATGATTTTTCCACAAAGATGGCTCAGAGAAACAACTATTGAATCTGCAGTTTCTGACTGGAAAGTCCTAGGGTTCCAGTCTCGACAGAGATTTTCGACACTAGCTAGGTCGAATTCTATCGACTCACTTCTAGCTAGGTCGAATTCTACTGTTGGCTGGCAAAGAACTCTACTGGTCGCTAAATAGTAGTTTTCTATGGTTTCTCTGATCAGTAATAGTAGAATACCAGAGTAGTACTTTAAAAAACGGGCCACTGATCGTGCGTGCCCTTTTTTCCTTACCTTTTCGCCTTATATACACTCTCTTTCACGTACTGCATTACTAGAAACCACTCGGAGCCTAGGGACTGTTCTGATCGGGATATATGGGGATGAAGGATAGCCCAAGAAGTCCACTTATTGATTTATATATTAAACATCTTGTATAGCCATTTATATATTGCCCAATTCTGTTTAAAATATTAATTTTTTTCCAGTTTTCTTTACTATGTACTTTATACAATCGATAAATTTTTTCCCAAATATTTCATTTTCTATACTCGTTGTATTTCCTGTAAGTCAGTTGTGAATAATTTAATTTATCTTAATTCTATATTTCTTCCACAATGTAAAATCATAAATTTAGTTTTTTCAGCATTCTTTATTAATTTATTTACACTTAACAATTTTTGTATGACATTAAGTACATTCTGCAATTTAAATTCAATTTTCGCTTCTGTTTCTCCAATTACATACAATAATATGCCATCAGCAAATAATTTAATTTGACAATCATTCCCAAAAAGGTTTATCATCTAATTGATTAAGTCATTAATGTAAATTATAAACAATTTTTGGTTCCAAAACTGACCCTTGCGGAACACCTAAGTCTACAGTAATTTCATCTGAGATAATATTATTATATTTTTCATTTTGCTTCTTCTTGTTAAGATATGAGGTAAACCACTTTTTAACGTTACCTTTGATTCCGTATATGTCCATTTTCTCAAGGAGCATTGTCCTATCAATAGTTTCGAATGCCCTCTTGAAATCTAATAAGATAACTCCTGCTTTCTTCCCTGCATCAATATTAATCTTATATTAGTCTAAAACTGCTTGTACTGCAGTTTCACATTATTGTTTTTCTCTGAAGCCTGATTGTTCAATTTCTATAATTTTATTTGTTTCAATATACTCATTTAACTGCTTCTTTACTAATTCTTCTTAATTTTTTTGATGTATGCGTAGCTTATTTATAAACCTAAATTCAGCTGCTCTCATAGTATTTGTCAGGTTTGGAATTGGTATTACAGTGGAAGTTTTCCATGACTCCGGGAAAACCCCTTTTTCATGGGAGTTATTTATAATTTTCTTTCTATCTTGCGTCATTTGTGCATTATTTCGTTCGGTTGTGTGAGTTGCAATCAATTTATCAAAACCCGTCAAAGTTTCGTCTCCTAGGGCAAGTATGAGTGTGCGAAAAGAAGTTAGCGTACGTTTTATGTTGTAAGATTTAGTGATTTTAAACGAATGATTAGCCTGTATACACACACAAACACAATCACATATATGTGTGCCTAGTGCTAGATTCATATAATTTTAGTTTCCGAAACGAAATTATATATATATATATATATATATATATATATATATATATATATATATATATATATATATACATATATATATATATATATATATAGTGACGTTCGTGGCCTGGCCACTAACTTACACGGCGCCCACGCATCTATAGAAGGCGACGGAGCAAATAATAACATCGCAAGAGCAGCACGGAAGAGAGAAAAAGCGCGACCTGGAGGTGGCGGCCAGAAGCAGCGGCGGGGTAATTTCGACGGAGGGGCGGCGCGCATAGGGGTTCTATGACGTCGGGGCCGCATTTATACGGCGGAGCGGCGAAAAGCTGCCTTCTCGATTTGGACGGCGACGGCGACGTGCGAGGTACTAGTTCTTCTTGGTTTGGTCTTAGACGGCGACGAGCGAGGTATTCTTCTGTAGTAAAGACGCGGAGTCGTAGACATTATCACGAGTAATAGTGGAGGAGAACGTTGCAATATTGAGACGGCGAGAAGTAGCAAGTTAACATTATAACGAGGCCGCATAAAGTAAAGTAAACGTGATTGTGAACAATATCATAGTCAACGCCCTGGTAGGAGCGACACGTGCTGTAACACGCAAGGGACGGAGCAGTACGCGTGCATGTGTCCTGGATCTGGTGGCGAGAGCTTAGAAGACTGGTGCGAAAATCTGGTAACGGACTGCGGAGACGGCTTCGAGGACATCGGGAAACGCGAGTGGCGGCGCGGCTGGCGGTGTACAGCTACTTCGACACGACGGCGGTGCGTAACCCGGGGCCTTGGGCGGCGGCAAAGGTAATTTGTAACTGAGTAAACCAGAGTGGGAGACCGGATTTTGGAAGGAGTGAAATGAAGAACCAGATCATTAAAACTTTGTAAAATCACCTGAAATTTGTGTCACGACAGCATAAATTTACCTTGTATAGCGGTAATACTTGCAATAGAATTCAATCCAGAAACTGTGTAAATTTTATTAGAGTTCCTCATTTTATTGTATAAAATTTGCTAAAGAGGAAAATATTTAATGTAAAGTAGCAATAAGATATTGAATAGCGTTTCATTGTAATTAATCCCAGGAGTATGGGAAAATTTTAGTTTCCATTAAGTTCATAACTTAGCAAAACCGTGCACGGGTGATAGGAGAATCAGACTCGATATAGCGAGCACATTGTTAAGTAAATTTTTGTGTTGTGTTGTAAATTTGATTTAATTCTGAATTTGAATGTTAAGTGTGAACAATTTCTCATGCCATATTACAGAATATACTGTCATTTTATCTAATTTTGTGTCTGGGTGTGTAACTTTCTCATACCCCAAAAGATCCTGCCCCCGAGATATTCAAGCTCGAAAGAGCATTCTATCAGGGCGTTTCCATTTGTGGAGGCGTTACAATATATAATGCGTGCAAGTGGACTTCGCTGGTCCGTTCTGGAATGCGATGTGGCTAATAGTCGTAGGCGCGAAGTCCAATTACCCATATGTGGTGGAAATGAGCAGCACCACGTCGATGCATACCATCGACGTATTAGAAAGGATTTTTGTAACGGAAGCCTGTGACTTTAGTTACAGAAAACGGGACGCAGTTAACGTCGCAGGTGTTCACCCAGTTCTGCGGTAGCAAAGGCATCCGGTATGTCTGCGCACCGCCGTTCCACGCACAGTCCAATGGCGAGGCGGAGAGATTTGTCAGGACCAATAAGACGGCTAAGAACGAGGCGCGCGCAGCCGAGACACCGACGTCTCGAGCGCTACTTCGAGGACTGGCCACGTTTCGCGTACTGCCGGGCAAAGAAGACAGAACCCCGGCGGAGGTCCTTCACGGCAGGCAGCGAAGCACGTTGTTGTCCCTCCTGAGACCAGTTGAGACTTACACGTCAGAGGCAACACAGCCGAAGTATGAGGAAGGCAACAAGGTTTCGTGTTTTTCATTCAAAAAAGCCCCAAACAGGCTGGCGGCGAACATCCAGGAAGTCAAAAGAAGCAGAACACATGTAATCAGGATGGAAGGTAGGATAATATCACTCCATCAGGGGCAGATCAGACCCCGTGTTACCTCAAGTATAGTAGATTCCCTGCTAAAAGTCTTCCCCCAAGAGTACAGACGAAAGGTGACGAGAGGAACTGTATACAGCCCACAGGAGCCAGCCGTTCGTAGCCCCCCCCCCCCGCTGCGGAACCAGCAGAGCCTCCAACAACGGATGTGGAGACGCCAGTTAGCAGCGAGACAGCAGGGCCGCCCAGGTTGCGACCCAGGCGAAGTAGCAGGGCGGTGCGTTTTGCGCCGTACACGACGCATTTGGGCGCGGAGGATGCAATAGCCGCCATTGAAAAACCCGCCTCAGGAGCTCAGGGGCGGGACGTCATCGCCTCCAGAAAGTACGACCGGGAGACAGGAGAGAGCGGAGCGGGCGGAGCGCGCGCAGCCGTCACGCTTCGGTCGGCGCGCTGTAACGCGCCATCGCCCGTACGGTCGGGCTGGCCGGCCAGACGATTAATTAGATTAAAAAATGGTTTTCGCAATTTTGCAAATGCTGGTAATATACAAATTGCTTTGTATCTTTATGGAAGTTTTGGAAATTTATTGAGTTTTAAAATGGGAATTACTACTGATTTTGTCCAGCATGGGGGGAAGAATTTGAGTCTTAATCAACTGTTAAAACATAGGCGGCCAAAATTAAATCAAATTTGGCGCCGTACTTAGAATTCTATCAATTCTAGCAAAGCTTTGGCGCTACTTACCAGCAAAGGGTGTACATTTCAAACGTCCCGCGTTGGACGTTGGAATATTTGTCCTGTAAAAACCGAGAGTGGGCTGCCAGAAAGAGAGGTAATATATTTTTTGTATGAAACTCATTGGAACGAATAACTGCTTTGAAATTTTGAACTGCTCTCTAAGAAACCCTTCTTAGAGAGCAGTTCAAAATTTCAAAGCAGTTATTCGTTCCAATGAGTTTCATACAAAAAATATATTACCTCTCTTTCTGGCAGCCCATGAAGAAACCCTTCTTAGAGAGCAGTTCAAAATTTCAAAGCAGTTATTCGTTCCAATGAGTTTCATACAAAAAATATATTACCTCTCTTTCTGGCAGCCCATGAAGAAACCCTTCTTAGAGAGCAGTTCAAAATTTCAAAGCAGTTATTCGTTCCAATGACAGATCACGCCCCAGGACGGACACCAAAAACCGAGCGGAGAGATACCATTTGATATTGTCGCAATTCGAGGAATCTTGGCCTCCTACTACTTGGAACGCACCGCGATCGGATTGTTGAAGATGGAGAAGCCCAGCGGTTGCTCACAGAGCTCATGTAAATGGGGAAGGAAATGAAAGATAGAATTTTACGTTGTTAGCGGTCCAGTTCACAGCAGTAAAGACCCTGTGAACTGAGTTTTGGAACGGAGGCTCTGCCCAACATTTCATCACGCCTGAATTACGACAGAAAACGATTTTATTTTCGCCCAGACAAGACAAAATTGACAACTTCTTCAATACTCAATAATTATTACGCTAAGATAAACAAAAATGCCAAATAATAAATGACCTCTTGTTAAAATTATGAAATATTACTGACATTATCAGCTTAATTACTAATATACGAGGCGTATTCGGAAAGTAAGTACCGTTTTGAAAAAAAAAATAGTAAAACAATTTTTTCGAATCCAATTTTATTTTTACATGAAAATACATGTCTTAAACTATTTTTCAACATAGTTTCCGCCAATGATCAAACACTTGTCATAGCGGGTGACCAGTTTTTTTATACCATCGTTAAAGAAACTTCCCGCCAGTTTCGATAACCACGACTCCACAACATTTTTCGTGTCATCGTCAGATCCAAAGCGCTTGCCACCAAGTTCGCGTACATGAAACAGTACGTGAAATTTGTGGAAATGCCTCTGAAAGAGTTGTCATTGTGAAGCGTCTGTTCTCATGAATTGCTTCATCAACTTTCCTTACCAAATCATCGGTGATAACAGAAGGCCGACCACTCCGAGCCTCGGCGTGGACATTTGTTCGACCTGCATTAAACATTCGTACCCACTTTCTCATCATTCCATCACTTATCGCGTATTCACCGTAAACTTTTGTCACTTGACGATAAATTTTGGCCGGTTTAATATTCCTCGCGTTCAAAAATTTAATCACGGGACGAATCTCACAGTCAGCGGGAGAACTAATTGTCTTAAACATTTTGAATGTGCGCAGCAAACTGAAAACACAACATAGAGTAACCAAAATGGCGACAATTGAAGGTCAGTGAACAAGAAGACTAGTGCGCATGCGCGGGGCGCCTACCACAGCGCTTCGACGGCGCTAGAATGAAACGGTACTTACTTTCCGAATATGCTTCGTATGATATCAAGTCTTAAATAAGTCAAAATGATGGATACTATTGACAATTTATTAGGTGAATCTTCGTGTAATTATTTCTGATTTCGCAATACAAACATTTAACTGAGCCATCTAATACCCCATGCACACTATTTGAAAGCGATTAAATATTTCTAAACTGATTTACAAAAAAGGGCATTTTATCGTACATATATAAAATACTAGCATTGAATATAACTAAAAGAGTTTGTTCTGCAGGTTTAGTAAAAGAACATTTCATGTGTTCATGGCTTTTATTCTGAATACAAGAATAAACAATTTTCATTGCTTTGTAAGTTATATATTAATTTCCATTTTACCATCTTCTCCTTCTGGTTACGGCCCTTGAGGCGGCATAGTATGTCTTGGTGGCGACGGTTCCCGTTCCGATCTTCTCATTCTCCGCAGCGGCTTATGAAAAAAAAAAAAATTCAATACTAAAAATTTCTGAGTAACGTTCCTCTCGTAATGGAGAGTTTAGAAATGTAGTGGCCACTCGAGTAACAATTTCACTTTACTGTATTATTGTTAAAAGTGATACAGATATGTAGTCTATTAATAATAATATTAAAAATAACGTAACTAAAAATGACCGTTTTTATGCATACGTGGCGTATAATTTGCTTAGAAACATGAAATATGTGTATCATTATCACAAGAGCCCGCAACTACTCCTCATACATCGTTTAAAGTGTTCACGGATATGTTTACGATAATGTAATGTCGCCTTCTCCCTATGCAACCCCGCCTGCCTTCACGTTGGGCGGCCAATGTAACGTCGCCACACTCCTAATACCATTTCTCTTAATACCTTTGGGCGCACAATGCAACCGAATTCTCTTATATCCACCCCATTTGCCTTGCCCTTGCTCTTGCTCAGTCGCCCGTACCTCGGCTTAGCTCACTATAATTATTCAATCTTACCTGGGCGTGAATCGCGTGCTCATTCCATACGGACTTGAGACGGGATACCTCACGTTCGTGCCTGGGTCAATCTCTATAGAACTACTAAGAAACAACACACATATTCGAGGCAATCATGAGCCGTACTAAATGCTCATTTGTTTATTGCAAGCAAATTTTAACACATTGACAAATGAACCCTTGGTTTTCAAAAAAGAAAAAAAAAATAACACAAAAACATAAATACAAACAACATAGAAGAATCCTATTCACACTTGAAACACCAACAAACTTTTCATTAAGAAAGGAATGCGCATTCTGTCGTGACCTCATATTATGGTTGTAATTTTAATTAATTTAATTACCAAAACTTGATCTTCGACAGAATCCTGGCGTATTTTTGTCTCGAGCATAAAAAAATAAAGTATATATGCAACTCATGCAACTTCCCTTTGCTGCGGCGTCGCACACTGTCAGCGCCCGTCATTGCCTGGTGTCTCGCGCGCCGCCCGTGGACGAAATTCCAATTCGGCTGCTACCAGTTCCTGGACGCCACTAATTCACCTTCAAATCCGTTACTTACAGTCCCGGTTATGGTATCTCGCGACTAATCACATTCCCGTTAATGTTTTCCTATGTCTTACTTACGCGAAATAATGTTTTCACAATTTTGCCCATGAATTTAACAAAAAAAATATTTAATTTTATCTCCACAATGTTCCAATGACTTCTTTTACTCGATAAAACTCTCGAGAAAACACTTCCAATAAATATTTTGAGAAAGTCTAGAAAATTTCAGCACGACGATATAACGCGGGTACTCGCGACCAAACCTCAACTCGTTCTTAATGTGTTACATACAATTCATACACTTTCTGATATTTCTTTGCATACTTAATTTCTCTTTGACCAACAAAGTTCGGTTCCTTTTATATTTTTCACGTTCTGGGTCTTGCAAATCATTACAATAAAGAAAGAAATATATTGCTCTCAGAGTCAGTACTAACTACATCACTAATTTGCATTTGCGCAGAAAATTAATTGTTTGCTATCCACGTTAATGTTTTAAATAAGCATTTTCTGTGTTATTCGTTTGTAAAGATCTGTTGTATTGTGTATACTTATACTCTGCTACGTTATTGCTGTATTTGTGTAGGCTGTTTTTGTTAAAATACTTAATTTATTGCAGTGTTATACGAGAGTATTTTATTTGCCGTTTCTAAACACAGGGCGCCCTACTTTTTGGAAAATTACTTCGTATGGTTTCGTTCACCAGCATTTTTTGTTGCAGTAGGCCACTATTTTTTAAACAGAATGAAAATAAAAGAGAAATTTAAGCGTTGGTGTGATACAAAATACCAAATACTTACTCCTTCTCCCTGAACACTCGTTAACGCCATTGCCTGCAACGAAATGAATTATAACTGGAGTGAGCAACCAACAAATTATACTTAAATCATATTTCTAGCACTTTTAATTAGTTGTAGACATATGTTGATTGTTATTTATAAGAGTACATAACTAGACAATATACTTGGCTTTACTATTGTTGATTGTAAAGTAATTTTATTTGACGGCATCACACTTTAATAGTTCGTGAACATCGTATATGGGGTAAAAAAGATGTCTAATTAATTGAACTTCTTAGCGATTTGGGGATTATCTTCAACGCCTGCAAGATCATATTTTAATTTTTGAAACGTAAGTGGTAATTCGCAAGCGTGTGCTTACTTCTTCATGTAAATGAAAGTCACTAATAGGCAATAGAAAGATACATGTTACTCGTGCGAGTTAGTTTTTTTAATTTTGGTCTGAGCTAGCTTTTCGGTCTTGCCCCATGCTCTTCCCACATGCGAATTATTGCTACATAACCTTCATTTTTTCAAATTCTCTAAATTTTTCGTTTTCCTAATGGTAGAAAAAAAATTACTTTAAAAATGTTACAAAATGAATAAAAAATCGCTCTATGTAGAAATTATCATTTAAAAATTTGAACCCGTTTTTAAGAAAATGTGGTTTAAGCGTTAAAACAACAAATACGATATTTGCAGCTGTTGTTCACAACAAATCCTTCGAGTTTTCGAAAAACGTTATTGTAAGTCACTATTACTAACAAATGCATTAATGTGTGCAAATCGTTTGAAATGTGCAAATTACGTTAAGAGAGATATTTTGAAAAAAAAAATACATTTGCGAATTTAAAAAATCAAAGTTACAAAATACTTTTGTGTCCTCTTATACATTTAGCACTATTGATTCAAAAAATAAAAAAATAAAAACATTAGAAGCCGCTTTTAGAAAATGGCGTTTTGAGCGTTTCCCAAAATGTGGAATTTTGAGCACATATTCACAGAAAACTATAAAGTTTGCGAGAAATGTTATAAATCTTTGAAGCTCATAAACGCAATGAAGTACACAATTAGTCGGTAACGCAAATATTAATGACGTGAGATGTGACGAGAGACGTGAGAGATGTCATGTCACATCTCCACGTCACACGTGACTCTCAGTTTTAACGTAAAATAAATAAATGAATAAATTATTTGTTAATATTCCTTAAGAAAAATACAGGAAAATCGCCTCTATGTCAGCTTATACGGTACATTTAGCACTTTTCTTACCAATTTTTTAAATAAAAATTGTGCAGATTTCTTTGTGAAATTTTTGCTTCGGCGACCACTCATTAGGCAGTACCAGGTAGAGAGAAATAACCAGTACGAAGTTAATTAGTAACAAATATAATGGGATCGTCGCATATCTACAGAACAGCATTACAGGTTACTCCGTGAAGTAAATGTCAAGTATTTCACTTAATTTAAAGTTAAGTTGTTAAATAATTTAAAGTTAATATTAGTAATATGTACATTGTAGAGTTCTACCACCAGGTTGTATATACATACCTGCAGAATAATAAATATCTATCTACTACATCTTTTCATATTTACTGCCAATTGAATCTTGTTCGAGAATAAAACTTACCAAAAATCCAAGAATCAGCAAACCGTAAGTAAAAATCTTCATGGCTAAAGTTCGTATGCTGCAAAACGGCGTATTATATGCATATTTATAGAATGAACATCTACTGTAGTACGAAAAAAAGTGTGTTTATCTTTCCTGGAAATGTCAAGGGAAAAGTATGTTAATGTTATGTTGTAAGGGAGAAAGTATGTTTATCTTTCCTGGAAATGTCAAGGGAAAAATTTGCAAGAAAATGACAGACTGATAAAAATATGATAATGGTGTCAAATGTCACTCAAAGTTGCAAAACCTCGTACATTTTGCAATATTCAATACTGTGGTATTACTAACGTCCATCGCCGAAAACATCGAAAATACAAATACTTTTTTGGGCCTTCTTTGCGCATGAGATGTTAAATAATAATTAAAAACTTACTAAAACGTTCTAATTGAGAAGCAAAACAATGGATACATTATTCTGAAAGCATTCAATTTTTTTGAGTCTAAGTACGTTTTTCTGTTGTTTTTCTATTTTTATTTTTTTTTCTCAAAATGATAATTATTTTTGGCTCATTTAACGCCACTTCTTAAAAGCAATTTGAAGAGACTGATGGAAGTTTGATCAGCTGCCTTTCTTTCAACCATCACACGGATATTTCAATGAAATTTTTTTCCTGCAAGCCATCGTAGCTATTTAGATAATAACGTGACAGCATTAATAAATACTTATATTGCGCGCACTCTTATAAGAATGTAGTCAACGAAATTTTTGAGTAATCTACATTACCTGCACTTATCTTGACTGTAACGTGCTTCTAAATCCTAGTCCACACTTGGGTCAAAGTTTTTTTTAAATTACATTTTATTTTGCAATTTGTTTGTGAACAAACATTTGGCAAAATTACATAGATTTACGTAAACAAATACATGAGAGGAGTAAAATCCCATGACGGTACTCCACCAATGATTCATTATTAATATAAATTAACTATTAATTATAATTTCTGAAATGAATAATTTAAAGTCGATATAGAAGGTCTAAAGTATGATGGCGTTGAAGTCGTCTGGTAGAGTCACTATTGTCTAGTAAGTTGATGGCTAGAATATTCGGATGAGTATGTAGTCTTTGTAGGTATTTTGCACTGGTATTCTTGATTTCTTCTTTTATAGTTGGAATGTGTCAGTCTTTGTGTAATGTTGCATTCGTTACGTACCAGGGGGCATTTACAAATTTTCTTAAGGCTATTGACTGGAAGCATTGTAATATTTCAATATTAGAATTTTGAGCTGTTCCGCAAAGTTGAATTCCATATGTCCATACTGGTTTTAATATTGCTTTATACACAATTACTTTGTTTGCGATGCTTAATGATGATTTTCTTCCCAGTAGCCAGTTTAACCTTCTAAGTTTTAGGTCTAATTCTTTTCTTTTATTTTTTATATGTTTTCCATGCGAGTCTTCTGTCCAGAGTAAGTCCGAGATATTTTGCCGAGTCATTTTGAGGAATACATAGCGATCCGATTTTTATAGGTGGACACGTTTCGTGCTTCAGACTGAAGGTGACTTGGACAGACTTCTTGTCATTGATCTTGAGGCGCCAGCGTTTCAGCCACTTGTGGATAAATTGCATGCTTCTGCTGGATCTTCATGTCGAGCTAAGATGGCTGTGTCGTCCGCGTAGGTTGCTGTCAATGCGTTTAAAGATGATGGTATGTCGGCAGTATATAATGAGTAAAGGAAAGGTGCAAGCACACTTCCTTGAGGCTCTCCTGACTTTATAGGGATAAGTTTTGAAGTTTCACCGTTAAATTTCATTTGAAAATATCTCTCTGTAAGACACGATTTTAACAAGTGATAGTAAGGATACGGTAGATTTTTCTTAATTTTATACAATAGACCTGGGTGCCAAACCTTATCGAAAGCCTGACTTACGTCTAGAAATACAGCAGAACAATATTCTTTATTTTCTAGCGATTCACTAATTTCGTTTACTACTCCATGAATTTGTTCTACAGTCGAATGCCGTTGTCTGAACCCAAACTGATGATGAGGTATTATTTCATTTTCTTGTAGAAGTGGATTTAAACGTGTCAGAAGCAGTTTTTCAAAAACTTTTGATAATATTGGCAGTAGACTAATAGGTCTGTATGATACAACTTCATGTGTTGGTTTGCCGGGCTTAGGGATGACTATTACTTGAGCGATTTTCCATTGATCAGGGAAGTGTCCTAGTCTTACGATGGCATTGAAGATGGAAGTAAGTAAGGCTATTAGTTTTCTTGGTAGATGGTATAGAATTGTTGCTGAAATCATATCGTATCCTGGAGCTTTTTTAGTTGGTAAATGCTTAATTGTTGTTTCAACTTCTCGAGCACTTATGGGTTTGAATTGGGGAGCTAGTTGCAATGGTGAATCTAAGAAGTTGTAAATCTCTTCCTCTTCTGTAGCAGAAATTTGTGAAGGAAATGGTTGAAAGATGTTAGAGAAATGGGACGCGAAGCATTCAGTTTTTTCTTCGTTGGTTTTAGCCCATGTGCTGTCGGTTTTTCTGATGGGAGGAATAGGTTGCATCGGTCTCTTCAAGTATTTAGTAGTTTTCCGAAGAGAATACTCTGAATTCGAATTCGAAATCAATTTTGTGAGTTTATCTTGTAGGGCGTGGTTTCGATATTCTTGAAGTAATCTTTTGAGGTTTTGCGAAGCTGAATTTAGTCTTCTTTTGACTGCTGGGTCTTTAGTGATTTGCCATTGTTTCTTTAATTTACGTTTTCACCTTTTCTCTTATTACTTGTGGGATATATAGCTTTTTGTTTTTCTTTATTTCTGGTGTAGAATGCCATGCAAATTGATGGATTTGTCTGGTTACATATTCTATAGCTTCATTTATTTCGAAAGCAGTTTTCAATGGTAGATTAGCTGTGCTGTTATTAATTAGCCATTCTGAGAAATATTTCCAATCTGTTCTATTGTTGTGGATTGAGGTTTGCTTATTGTCTTCAATAATGACTGAGATAATGACTAGTAGAACTGGTGAATGATCAGACGATAGATCTTGTGACCAGTAGGTGTGAATGTAACTTGGGTTAACTCCTTTTACAATAAAGAAATCTAATACATCAGGAATTTTGTTATTGTCTGTCGGCCAACAAGAGGGTTGGCCAGAAGAGAACGAGGATAATTTTTCGTTTATTATGGTTTCATATAGAGATTTACCTTTTGGGGAGGTTAGTCTGGAGCCCCACAATGGATGTTTAGAATTGTTGTCACCGCCAGAAATAAATCTTGGTCCAAGTGTTCTGAAGAAGTTTGCGAATTGTGAACTCTGGATTTTATTCTTCAGAGGGCAGTATATTGCTGCAATATTCAATGTTCCGAATGCATCTTTTACTTGAATGGATGTTGCCTGCAAATACGTGGTGCTATATTGAAAATTTAAGTGATGTTTAATTATTTCCCGAATAGGTATAGCTGTTCCTCCATGTGCTGTACCATACGGATGATTTGTATAATACATGTTGTATCCTTGAAGCGAGAAAAAACTTTTGTTGGTGAAATGAGTTTCTGAAATGAGCATGATATCCGTATTTGTTAACTGAAGAAAACACTTGACTTCTTCTCGGTGTTGTTGCAAGCCATTAGCGTTCCAAGCTTCTATCTTGTATGATATGTTCATTATTTAGTTAGCAGTTTTGACACAAGATTTAAAAGTGCACTTATTTGTTCTGCTTGTTTGTTGAGTATAGTTTCAAATCTTTCGAAAGTCTGTTGTATTATTGAAAATAATTGAGTATTAGACTCCGTGTTTGTTGCATTGTTGTTCAGACTATCCTTCTTTTGCAAGTTTTTCAGTGCTTGTGCATAAGTGCTACGCTGATGGAAATTATTTTTCGAAGTAGGTGGGAAGTTTTCTCGACCTGTATTCAAATTGTTTTGTGAAGCACTGTAGTTTGAATCTTGTGGAATTTTAGATGCCTGTGGATATTTTTTATTGCGTATTTTTTGATAAATTTCACATCCTTTATAACTTGCTGTATGGGGACCTTCACAAAGGGCGCATTTTGCAGGCTTCGTCTTGTTTTTCTTGCTATCACAAGTTCTGCTATCGTGATTCTCGCCGCATACTACGCACCGATAAGGATGGTTGCAGTAGTGCTTCGTGTGCTCCCAACTTTGGCAGCGATGGCATTGCACAAGATCTCGCTTCACTCTTGGAGCTTCAATTATTATTTTGGTGTTTTGAAGTTACTGCAATTTATAAATGTCTTTGTTATCTTTTGTTTCCAAATCAATAAAAAATACCGGTAAGGGAGCTTTTGTTACACGGTGTTTGCAGTTATGAATGTTTCTTACAGTATGGCCGTTTTCTTCTATTTCTGCTTTCAGTTCATCAATATTTATTGTAGGATGCATATTTTTTAAGACTATCCTAAATGCTCTTTCTTGTTTTAGCTGATAGCTGTGAAACAATTTTCTCTTTAGTAAGGTATTTAATAAGTGATCGATAAGCTTCTGTTGTTGCCGGTAAGATTTTAAATTTATCTTGACCTACAAGCTTGCAGTAGAATTCTTCCTTCTTCACGACTTTTTGTAAAGTTTCTGACATTGCGTGAAAGTCATTTACCCCAGGGAGAAATATTGGCGGTCGTTTTTGCACCTTATGAATGTTGCTGGATTTGTGACTTTCATCGATTACTTTATCATTGGATTCATCGTCATTAATTAGTTCGAGATCTGCTAATCTATTGCATGATAGTATGCCACTTATATTTGCACTTTGACGTTTTGATTGTTTATGACTTTCAGGGATGTGAGATTTACATCTCTTGCGCTTGCTTACAACAACTTGCCATTTATGAGTGTTGCTGTCACTACTTGAATTATCGTGGGTTGTTCGATTAAGTTCTGAATTTGTTACATCGGTTGAACTTGAACTTGAAGGCTGTACTGCAGGAGGAAAAAAGGGAAATGGCATTGTTATCACTGTACCTTGTGGTATCTGATGTAAAATGAGTTGTTGCTGCTGCTGATATTGTTGAAGAAACAGCTGAGTTTGTAGTTCAGCTTGACTTGTAGTAGACGAATCCATTATAAATTCAGATTCCGGCTGGGAGGTGTTCTGCGAGGCCATATCGATTGTTTACGTCTTATGGAGGCAACATATTTTTTGATATCACCAGTTGAAAAACTAGTCAAAAAACTACACACTAGTCAAAACACAAAATGTGGACGCACAACTTGACACAATGAGTCAACGCACAACTTAGAAATCACGAGACACCGCGGAGTAGAGGGCACGTCCTCTCACCTCCACCGTTCGCGAGAGACTTTGGGTCAAAGTTGCGCGTCAATGATTCGGATCAGATCTCTTTTGAATCAGGAGTGTTTAGTTTCAGCTTCGTAACATGCCCCCTTGGATCACTACTTTAGGCAAGATTTTGAATGATTACTAGTAATTGCCGGCAAGTCAAATACTAAGATCATTAGTCCCGTTTGTGTAATGCACGCTCTTACTCGGGAGGAGGCAGTGTGCTTGCCCCGCAGGTACAGCGCCGAGATATCTTTATCTGTCAGGGTGTTCACAAACAGGAATGTCCCACGAGCTGGGCACCACCCTCACCGGAACAAGCTCTAAGATCCCGACCTGTCTCCCGGCATATGTGGTATAGTAGTGAATGTTAGTGTAAGTGTGCGTAAGCTGTGAGAATGGGTCAAGGAAGAGGAAGAAAAGATCCTGCGCGGTCCGTGTCCTGTTTGTTAGGGTACTGCTCCGGCATTCGCCTGGTGTTGATCGGAGGAACCACGGAAAACTACCGATCAAAGCAGCCGGCCTATAGAATTCTCCCCCAGACAGCGACAGAACTTGACCTAGCTATCTGGTTGGTGTCGAATATCCTTTCACCGTCCGGCCTGGAACCGCAGGACTTCCTAATCAGAGGCACTGCAGTGACATCAGTTGATTTCCTCAGCCACCTCTCCCGGTGATTGCCATCGAAACGGGATTCGGTGATATAATGTTGTGCTACATTGCAAGCGTAGACTCATGTCCGGGGTGCAACCGCCAGTCATCAGTCAAAAGTTAGCAATTGATACACGTGCAATTTTGTATTTTCTGAATATTTTTTTAAAATAGCTTTTGCGCAACCATCTGCGAAAGATTTTTAAAAAAGGTGTCATCTTTAAAAAGTTTACAAATGCCATTCCAGCTTCTAGCCTTCGTGGCTAAAAGATCTCGGAATGTGTGAATGTTGTTACTAAACAATTTTGGGAGGCACCATCTTATTTGATTTCTTTTATTTCAATTTTTAAATAATGAAAGCAATGACAGAGAAATACCCGCAATGACATACACCTGAGACATTTTCTGGGGAACTGCATATGTAGGGTACGCGTGGCACTGTAGTGGGGCGGTCCCCAAACAGACGCGCCACATTAAATTGAGACTGTTGTCATCAAGGACGCGCAACTTTGACCCTAGTGTGATCTCGCCTTAAGGTAGATATAAGCAACACTAATATAACTCATAGGCCTGCACAAAACTACACAAAATTGATCGAAAATTTGTGTGCCAAGGAACCCCAAATGCAAATGTACATCAGTATAAAAACTATTTTTTCCAGCGAATAAGGGTTAGTAAATAGTACCTACTAGTAGTTTAAAGAAGCAAATATGTTGCTGAACAAAATCACAGAAAATTGTTTTCCAAAAGTAGCACACACTATGCTCAAGAACAACAAATAAAATTCTCTCTTATACGAGTAATCGAGTAATATGAGTCCGTCCTTCTGTCCATCACAGAGATTTACTTTCACCCATACCTACGCAGTGTAACAATCTAAGATCCCCACGAACAATTTAGATGCAAAGAACAAACATAACAAGGAATGGCATGAGTAGGAGATGGAAAAACAGAAGAAAGCGGTGTCGCGCACTAATAATTTTTTTATTAATTAAAGAAGATGCGACAAAATCCCGATTTGGACAGTACGAATCAATAGCATTCATTTAAAGGAACATTTCAAAAGTTATCCGAAGCAAATCGCATCAGGGGTTCAAAAGCTATGAGTGATTTTGAAAGTACACTTTTGACGATATAACTAGAGATTTACAGCCATTGTTATCATAAGAAAGGTAATGTAAAGAAGCGGTTTTTCCTAAAAAATATGAGAACGCGTAAAGCGATTGAAATGAAACTTTCGGGATTAACAAAGGAAATCACGCGGAAAATTATGACATTACTCGCAACTCTGAAAAATATCGAGGAGCTGCAGTAGAGATGCAAATTGAAATTGTATATTTGGAATTTTTACGAGAGAACAATGATGCGTCGCGAGCGACGGAAATTAAGCAATTTTGGCGTTAATAAACATTAGGAAATCGTAAAAGAAATAGTAATAAGATGTAAATTGATAATTAAAAGTAGTAATAAAGAGAAATAGCCTGGAAAGGACAGAATTAAGTAAAATGGTATGATATTTTTGGTAAAGACACGTAAGCGATCGGTAAATGTTCCAGAAAAAAAAGTTGAAGACACAACGCAACAATGAATAGAGGATGATGTGTGGCGAGCTCGAAGTCAGACGTGGGGAAGAACGCTCCGAAAAAAGATAAAATTTTAGTATGCAATTGTGCGAGAAACACGGTGAACATGAATGGATATAGTGAGTTTAGGCAATGATGTTCGTAATAACAATGCGTAACGCGGAAATATTTTATGTGTCGCAGTATATTCAATAATAAGACATTTTGGAGGAAATATAGCACACGATAGACAGATAATCGCGTTACTAGTTGCGTAATGGGAATAGGATGATAGAGGAATGAAAGGATTTGCTAAGAAGATATTAGCGAGTTCAAGAAATTTTTGGTAATGTGTGGGGTGATGGAGAAATGCTGCAGGAGGATGGATTTGGAGGATGCTGCGTAATATACAGCGAGGACGGCGCGCAACAATGGTTTGCTGCGGATTACAGCGTTTTCGGCAAAAGGGAAGTTCATGAAACTTTGTTTTTTTTTTGTTATAAAATTCACATTTTGAAGGAGAAGAAAGATTAAAATTAGTTTCTGCACAAGATCAAGTTCTGTCTTAACGTAAAATAGATTCAATAGATATACAGGCAGAATGCGCATTCGGGTGTGAATGAGTTTATTGATAATTGTCAGTATGAACGGAAATATTTTGGATTTTGTGTCATGTAATTTAAGTGTATTATATCGTTGATGTGTTTATGTGTTTATTTTGTTTTGTCGTTAAGTGTTTTATGCGAGTCATGGGAGAGCAACGACCCCAGTTTATATATATATATATAGAATATATATATATATATATATATATATATATATATATAACTGAAATATGAATATATATATATATATATATATATATATATATATATATATATATATATATATCAACTGAAATAACGAACTAGCACAGGAATTAAAGAAAATAAATAACGGCGAACATCACTTGGTTCGACATTAAATTAAACGAACGTAGTTTAATTGTTGCATGTAGCTAGTTAATGACCTACGCCCACGTGCCCGAATAGTTGTTAGATCCTGTACAGGTCAGCCACAACCTCACACCCAGATTTTATGTGTAAGTAAGAAAATATCGGAGGTTCTGGTGGAGCAGCTAGTCGACGGGCAACCTTGGAGGTGGAAGCTGAGTATAACCAGGGCAATTGATAAGAGCGGGTTTTGGTTATTATATTGGCGTTGTAACGCCGGGCGATTATAAAGATTATAGTTGATCTAGAGCAGGTAGTGGTTCATTACATATAGTTGTTTGTAAGAGGAGGACGGTTCATGACAGCAGTAACTGGAAGCTCGTGCTATAAAAATAACCTAGATTCTCTGTTGAATTTTATGAAGAATGTTAGAGCTAGTCTGACGCACTGGGAATTAATAACACAGACGACTGTTTCTAAAATAAAAAGATATACATATATTAACACAATAATATACAAGTTTAATTTACTAAACGAAAAATCTCTGGCAACATTTCCCTTAGGCGCAAAAACCGTCCACAGGCCTAGCCCAGCACCACTGCTCTAAAGCACGCAAGCAACCTGTGGTGTGAAGCTGTCGGATCCTGGGTCCCTTAACCACCGTTATCACATGGCCTGACGCCAAACCGGTCTTCGCCTGGAAGGCCGCGTGCTAGGATAGTACCGGAGATATCACTCAGTCTTTCGACCCTCTATATATCTCGTGTGGGTGCTGTTGGTGCCGCCCTAAGTACCCTGCGGGCTCGCTCCTCTCCTCAGCGCCCCGATGCCGGAGAGCGTCACGAAGGCTCGGCGGCCAGCTTCCTCTAGCTTCTTGCGACATCGTCCCTACCTCGCACTCTAACCTTTCTCTATAGTTATTTTCGAGCGGTTTCCCGCCCCATCCCCTTGGCCTATTCTGCGCGTCATCGGCCCGGCGCGTTCCCACCAGCCCCGCATCCGGCTTAAGCGTGGGGGGTAACGGTTTTCCTGGCCTGACTAGCTGCACGACGCCTCATACGTTTCCCTCGCACACACACACACGCATACAAAAAGTCTTCGAGAAAATTGAGTTTGTTACTTCCGGGCGCGAAAATTCATACTGGCTGCCGTGTCAAAACCTGTGAGGCGTCTACCAACGCCGCTGGGTGTGGCGTCTTTTTTTCGATTTCTCTGAAAAGTCGGGAGAGGAAAAATTCGTTTCCCGTACACTAGAGTACATAATATATTCACAATTTTTAATGTGTATTATTAATTTAATCAAATAATATTTACTTGAATTCTTTCTGTGATAAATTATAATCATAAATCGCTTGTAACATTTATAACATTTAAAAAGAGAAATATTTTATTTGTGTAGTTGTATAGTTATTTTGTGTAGTTGTGCAAATATTTTTTTATTGTTTGACCATTCTCATATTTTGTTTAAGCAGATATTGGTTAAATATTCTACTTGGGATTACTTCACAGGAAGGGAAGAACTATAAAAAAGTTATAACAGAAAATTACATTATATTCACTCAATGGAGAATGGAAACTTTCTCAATATAGTTTCATGTTTTATGTACTTTTAATCCAGAGTCAATTCAATGAGAAAGGCGTGTAACCTCTGAAACAACGCAATCACTGCGTAACAAAATAGGTGAACAACAAACAAAAAGTAGTGGACAAACACTTCGTGTTTTAACCAATATAACAATACAAATTCGTAGAATGTAGTTTATTGCAACACAATTTTAAAAGAGAATGTACCATTGACAAGCGCAAGCGCCGTATAACACGTAGATGTACCGTAGTGAATGCGAAGTTGTCGATTGCTAGTAGATGTCCAGAAAAAACTTGCCAAATTGCCTAAAGTTCAGGAGAGAATTCCGTAGTCTTGCAGGTCACCGCTCAATACTCTTGCACTATGTATCACAACACTTCGCCTTACGCCGGGATCGCTTCGACTGCCTCCGCTTCCGCAGAGGGCTCATCTATACGGCGTCGGGGCCAAAACTTCACCGGCCAGCTCCACCGTACCGCCGATGGCGCGTTTTAGTAAAAAAATGTAAAAATCGACAAAAAGGTCCCAAACTGTAACATATGCCGAAAGAGTTAGAAAAGAAAAAACAAATGTAATAAAACCGAAAATACCACAGAATAGTAATACAACGGAACAAACGCTCAGGAGAAAGTTAGTGTTAATAATCTACTTGTAGGGTAACTAAAAAAAAAGAAAGGAAATCAGGGTGCAGTGATTGTAGAATTGAACTGTGAGAAAGGGGGAGAAGAATTCAACAAGAAAGTAGAGGAAACATTAAATAAATATATAGATGTTTTCATTCCAAAGAATTTTAAACCTAAACTTAAAATCATTGGAGTTAGAAAAGAGGATTTCGAATTTGAAGACAAACAAATGATTAAGGTAATTAAGATGAAAAATGAAATAGAAAAGAGTAAAGATAAATCATGAAACTTATAAAAAGGTTTTAATATTAATCAATGTAATAGAAAAGATGAAACACTTCATATTGCGGTAGTGACAGAACCAGGGATATTTAAAATGTTATTGGAAAAGGGCAAAGTAAACTTAGGATAGAACAAGTATATGAGTTCGAAAGTGTTGTCAGATATTCAAGTGGTTGGATTTCAATCGTTTTAGTAAAGATTGTAAAAAAGAAATTGTATGTAAAATATGTGCTCGCAATCATGGTAGTAGGGGATGCGAATTAAATAAAAAATGTGTGAACTGTGAAAATGTAAGAACACTAAAATAGATGGACATTTCGACAGATCACGAAGCAACAGACAAAGATTGTCCTTCTTATTTAAGAATGATAAATGAAAAGAGGAAAAGAACTGATTAAACTTCTGACACGCAATCATTGAATATACAAACTACATTCATAACACTAAATGTACAGTCTTTAGCATATTTCGATCAAATCAACAAATACATCAATAAATGCAAAAATAAACCTAGCTTAATGGCGTTCAATGAGACTCGAGTTCCGGAAGATATAGAGGATTCGGAAATAAGAATACAAGGCTATAGTTGTATTAGATGTAACACACAGAATATAGAACGGGGGAGTAATAATATTCGTGAGAACGGATATCAATATAGAGAATGTTAAATGGACTGTATAAAAAATAACTGCTGGAAATTTTAAGTTAGATATTTTTTGTAAAGAATGCAGAGGATCTACAGTTGCTATCACTCTCCAAATGCATCTGATAGGAAATTTATTGATTATACAGGATAGGGCGGAATGGACTCCTTGATTTGAAGGATGAATTTGAAAGAACAAATAAAGATAACCTCAAAACGTTTTTATTTCCCAAAACTACATTCAATGCCATTTTATTCTCAGTTAGTTGTAAAAATTAGTTCATCCAGGTGACGACCTTGGCGAGCGATGCACATGTTGAGTCGTTCAACAATGTTTCCGAAAACTCTTCTCAGCATATCTTCTGATATTCCAGCAACGAAATCTGTAATTGCCTCCTTAAGGGCTTCCAATGTCCTTGGTCGAACTTTGTAAAACCCAGCTGTGAGATAACTCCAAAGAAAAAATCGCATGGGCTCAAATCCGGGGAGGGAGGGGGCCATGGAAAATCGCCACGTAAAGAGATCAGGCGGCCGGGAAACATTCTTTGCAGAATTTGCTCTGAACGAAGGGCAGTATGAGCTGTAGCACCGTCCTGTTAAAATCAAAAGGCTTGTGTGTCATATAGCTGCCCATACTTTTCCAATTTAAAAATCTCTCTGATGAAATGACGGACGGCCTTATATTACTCGATTACTCGTATAAGAGAGAATTTTTTTGTTCTTGTGCATAGTTTGTGCTACTATGGGAAAACAATTTTCTGCGATTTTTACAAATTTCAGTGACTTTACAAAATCTCAATTCGTTGGAAAAAAAAGTTTTTTCACACATATGCATTTGCATTTCCGTTTCCCTGAGGCAGGAATTTTTGTGCAACTTTGTGTAGTTTTGTGCAGGTCTGAGTTATATTATTGTTGCTTATTTCTATCTTACGGCAAAATCACACTAGGGTCAAAGTTGCGCGTCTCTGATGAAAACAGTCTCAATTTAATGTGGCGCGTCTGATTGGGAACCGCCACACTACAGTGCCATGCGCATCCTACAGAGGCAGTTCCTTAGAAAATGTCTCAGATGTTAGGCATTGCGGGTGTTTCTCTGTCATTGCTTTCATTATTTAAAAACTGAAATAAAAGAAATAAAATAAGATGGTAGCTCCCAAAATGGTTTAGTAACAACAATGACACGTGCCGCGTTTTTTAGCCACAAAGTTTAAAAGCTGGAATGGGATTTGTAAACTTTATAAAGATGACACCTTTTTTTAAAATCTTTCGCAGATGGTTGCGCAGAAGCTATTTAAAGAAAACCCATAATTAGAAAATGCAAAATAGCACGTGTATCATTTGCTAACTTTTGACTGATGACTGGTGGTCGCCCATCAGACATGCATCCACGGTTGTAATGTAGCACAACATTATATCACTAAATCCCGTTTAGATGGGATTCACCGGCAGAGGTAGCTCAAAGCATCAACTTATGTCACTGCAGTGCCTCTGAAGAGGAAGTCCTGCGGTTCGAGTCCCGACAGTGGCAAAATTTTCGACACCACCTAAATAGCTAGGTCAAGTTCCGCCGCTCTCTGGAGGAGAATTCTAGAGGCCGGCTGATTTGATCGGTAGTTTTCCATGGTTACACCGATCAACACCAGGCGAATGCCGGAGCAGTACTCTAACAAACAGGCCACGGACCGCGAAGGATCTTTTTTCCCATTTCCTTGACCTATACTCACCCTTACGCACACTTACACTAATATGCACTACGCTACCACATATGCTGGGAGACAGGTTGAGATCTTAGAGCTTGTACCGGTGGTGGTGGTGGTGTCACGCTGGCGGAAGATACCTGTTTGGGGAACACTCTGACAGCCGAAAGTATATCGGCGCTGGATCTCGCCATCCGGCGGGGCCAGCACACTGCCACCTTCCGAGCAAAAGCGTGCATTACACTTACGGGACTATTGACCTTAGTATATGACTTGCCGGGAATCAATAATAATCAATCAAAATCTTACCTCAAATAGTGTAACAAGGGGATATTTTATGGAGCTAAAACTCACACGCCTGATTCAAACGAGATCAGATCCGAATCATTGACGCGCAACTTTAAGCGCAAGTGTGGAGTAGGCTTTAGAAGCATTTTTCAGTCAAGATAAATGCGGGGAATGTAGGTTACTCAGAAATTTCGTTTAATACATTCTTATAAGAGTGCACCCCACATAAGTATTTATTAATGCTGTCACGTTACTATCTAAGTAGCTACGATGGCTTGCAGAAAAAGAAATTTCGTTGAAATGTCCGTGTGATGGTTGAAAGAAAGGCAGTCTTGTAGCTGATCAAACTTCCATCAGTCTCTTAAAATTGTCTTTAAAGAGTGGCGTTAAATGAGCCAAAATAAATTTTCATTTTGGAAAAAAAATTAAAAATAAAAAAAACAGAAACGTACTTAGACTCAAAAAAATTGGATGCTTTCAGAATAATGTTTCCATTGTTGTTTTGCTTCTCAATTCGAGTGTTTTAGTAAGTTTTTAATTATTACTATTTAACATCTCATTCGCAAAGAAAGCCCAAAAAAGTATTTGTATTTTCAACGTTTTCGGCGATGGACGTTGGTAATACCACAATATTGAATTATTGCAAGTTGTAAGAGGTTTTGCAAATTTGCGTGACATTTGGCATCATTATCATATTCTTATCAGTCTATCTTTATGTGGCAAATTTTTCTGTGGCTGGATTCTTTCTGGACATTTCCGTGAAAGATAAACATACTTTTCTTCGCACTACAGTAGTAGTCCATTCTATAAATATGCATATAATACGCCGTTGAACAGCATTCGAATTTCAGCCATGAAGAAATTTACTTACGGTTTGCTGATTCTTGGATTTTTGGTAAGTTTCGTTTTCGAACAAGTAATAATTGGCAGCAAATATGAATGTAATGGAATGCTTGATATTTACTTCACGGTAACCTGTAAAGCTGTTCAGTGGAAATGGGACGATCCCATTATATTTGTCACTAATTAATTTCGTACTGTAATTTCGTACTGGTACTGCCTGATGTGTGGTCCCGAAAATAAAAATTTCACAAACAAAACCGCACATTTTTTCTTTAAAAATTTGGGTGCAATAGTGCTAAATGCACCATATAAGCTGACATCAAGGCTATTGTGCTATATTTTTCTTAAAAAATATGTACAATTCTTTCATTTATTTATTTATTTATTTTATATTACTAACAGTAAAAACTGTGCTATAGGGGGAAGTGACATGACAAATCTCTCACCTCCCGTGACATCTCTCGCGTCTTTAATATTTGCATTACCAAATAATTGTGTACTTTATTGCATTGAGCAGCACATAAGCTTCAAAAGTTTTTTAAAATGTCTCGCAAACTCAAACGTTTTCTATGATTATGTGCTCAAAATTCCATTTTTTCGGAAAAGCTCAAACGCAATTTTCTCAAAAACGCCTAAAAAAATTTTAATCTTTATTTTTTGAAGCAATATTGCTAAATGCACTTTATACGAGGACACAAAAGTTATTGTGTCACAATGTTTTTTTTTAATTCGCAAATGCATTTTTTTCAAAATATCTCTCTTATCGTTAATTTGCACATTTCAAGCAATTTGTACACATTAATGCATTTGTGAGTGGTAGTGACTTACAATAACATTTTTCGAAAATTCGAACTTTTTTTATTACAACAGCTTCAAAATTTTTATTTATAGTAACGCTTAAACGACATTTTCTTAAAAACTGCTTCAAATTTTTAAATGAAAATTTCTACATGGGGCGATGTTTTATTCTTTTGTGATATATTAAAGTAATATTTTGTTTCTACCATTAGGAAAACGAAAAATTTCGAGAATTTGAAAAAATGTAGGTTGTGTAGCGATAATTGGCATGTGAGAAGAGCATGGAGCATAACCGAAAATCTAGCTCAGTTCAAAGAAATTAAAAAATCTAACTGGTACGAGTAATATGTATCATTCTAGAGCCTATTAGTGGCACATTTTCACATGAAGAAATAAGCACATGCTTGCGAATGACCACTTACGTTTCAAAAATTAAAATATGATCTTGCAGGCGTTGAAGATAATTCCCAAATCGCTAAGAAGTTCAATTAATTAGACATCTTTTTTACCCCATATACGATGTTCACGAACTATTAAAGTGTGATGCCGTCAAATAAAATTACTTTACAATCAAAAATAGTAAATCCAACTATATTAATGTCTAGTTATGTACTCTTATGAATAACAATCAACATATGCCTACAAGTAAATAAAAATGCTAGAAATACGATTTAAGTATAATTTGTTGGTAGCTCACTCCAGTCATAATTCATTTCGTTGCAGGCAATGGCGTTAACGAGTTTCCAGGGAGACGGAGTAAGTAATGGGTATTTTGTATCACACCAACGCTTAAATTTCTCTTTTATTTTCATTCTGTTTAAAAAATAGTGGCCTACAGCAACAAAAAATGCCGGTGAACGAAACCATACGAAGTAATTTTCCAAAAAAGTAGGGCGCCCTGTGTTTAGAAACGGCAAATAAAATACTCTCGAATTACCTTGCAATAAATTAAGTATTTTAACAAAAACAGCCTTAACAAATACTGTAATAACGTAGCAGAATATAAGGATATACAGTACAACAGATCTTTACAAACGAATAACATAGAATATGCTATTTCAAAACATTAAATGCGCAAATGGAAATTAATAATGTTGTTGGTACTGACTTTGAGAGGAATATATTTCTTTATTTATCGTAAACATATCCGTGCTCACTTTAAACGATGTATAAGGAGTTGTTGCGATCTCTTCTCATAATGATACATATATTTCATGTTTTTAAGCACATTGTACGCCACGTATGCATAAAAAAGTTCATTTTTAGTTATATTATTTTTCATATTATTATTATTAGACTACATATCTGTATCACTTTTAAAAATAATACAATAATACAAAGTGAAATTGTTACTCGAGTGGCCACTACCATTCTAAACTCTCCATTACGAGGAGAATGTTACTCAGAACTTTATTTAGTTATATTGAATGCTTTTTTTCAGAAGCTGCTGCGGAGAAGAAGATCGGAATTGGAACCGTCGCAATCAGGAGATTTTTACTGAGCAGCCTAAATGAATGTAACCAGAAAGAGAAGATGGCAATATGGAAATAAATACATAACTTACAAAGCAATGAAATTAGTTTATTTTTGTATTCAGAATAAAAGCCATGAACACATGAAATGTTCTTTTACTAAACCTGCATAACGAACTGTTTTAATTATATTCAATGCTAGTATTTTATATATGTACGATAAAATGCCCTTTTTTGTAAATCAGTTTAGATGTATTTAATCGCTTTCAAATAGTGTGCAGGGTGTATTACTAGGCTCAGTTAAATGTTTGTATTGCGAAATCAGAAATAATTACACGAAGATTCACCTAATAAATTGTCAACAGTACCCATTATTTTGACTTATATAAGACTGGATATTATATATTAGTTCTTAAGCTGATAATGTCAGTAATACTTCATAATTTGAACACGAGGTCATTGAATATTTTACATGCTACGAGCAATAACCAAACAGTTATGGTCGCTTTTAGTAAACTGAAAATGCGAATATCTTACCACCAGCGGTCGCTGATATAGTTGTGTTCATTAGCGGAAAGTCTAATGTTCAAGTGCTAAGGTTTTCTGTTTTTTCCTCATATCAATTGCAGGAGGAGATCTAATTATTTCATACAATGGTGTTCGCAACTCGCGTGAACTTCCTGTCTCCCCCTTTCTCCCACTCCCATCATTAGAGACAAAGAGTGGGAGAAAAAATCAATTGTGATAAGTCAATGGAATAATATCTCACTTTAATCGTTAATTTCGACATTAGTTCCTGTGTCCTTCGCATCAAGACCATTGATAACAGTATTTACGCTTCTATCCCCCGCTGCCACCCGTCCCTGTCTTCCCTCTCCATGTAAAAAAGTCTCGGCGCCGCGAGTGCCATCTACCTCAATGACTGGATTATATTCTGTAGAGTTTTTGTGAAGATGTTATTGTTGTTCATGAAGTGATTGCTGTTGGTTGAATTAAATATTTGGTTTGCGGTAGTGTTAGGATAGGGTGATTTTATTTGGTTGTAGTTTATTTTTGTGAAGTAAGGATTTCTGTTACTTGTGGGAGTAAATGAAAGTTTGTGAGATTTAATAGGGGTCATGGCGTTGGTAAAGGATTTTCTATACTTCCTATAGAGAAAATATTTTGCCTTTTTCCAATTATTCTATTATGTATGAGCATTCATGAGATCGAACGACTCCCCTATGTGCCCCATTACAGAGTTTTCATTTCAGATTATTATTATTATTAATATTATTAATATTATTAATATTATTATTATTAATATTATTTGTGTCATTGGTAAAAATCTCCAACATTATTCAACGTATACATAGCAGACATACGATCATCATCATCAAATTCTAATATAGCTAAATTCGCAGACGATACAGTCCTATTCGTCTCAAGATTCTCACTAAGTAACCTCCGATCAGAAATTCAAAATCACTTAATTAACATTGAAACCTTGGCAAACCTTTGGAAAATTCCACTCAATCCTGACAAAACAATAGCAAAAGTCTTCTTACTTACAAAGTTTACTTCCCACACTCCGCTAGTAATTAACAACTTCCCATCACTTGGACCCCACCATCAAAACCCATAAAATACATAGGACTTCCTCTGGACACAGAACTAACCTGGAAAATCCACATAGATATCAAAAGTAAACAAACAAGAAATAAATTAATTAAACTTCTGCCACTAATCAACAAACACAAATCCCTGTCATACACAAACAGTACAACAATATACAAAACTATAATCAGACTACTGCGGCTTTAGGCATGCCCAATATGGACAAACGGAGCCCTCATAAAGGTCAATAAAATTCAAGTAATGCAAAATAAATTTTTAAGATTCATCACAAATGCTTCCTGGTTCATAAGTAATAATCAACTTCTTTCAGAAGTAAAGATCAATACAATATTAAACCAAATAGCACAAGTATCACACATCCACCAAAATCTAACGCACATATCAGCAGTATCCCATTACTAACTACCGAAAAATCCAACCCACACCCGAATAAAAAATAGATTTCCTTTTGTAGCCTTCCTCAAAAATTTAGCCAACCATGATTATAAACCACGAGGTTTTCCCCTAGGGTATCCTCTTTAATGTATAGATTCAGTTACGTTAGATACTTTAACTAGAGTAAGTCTCAAAATACATATGTAAGGTACTGAACAATGTAAACCAAAATTAGTAAATGTGTTTAATAAAATAAACTGCTATCTGTTCAAGTGTTCGTGATCTTCGTTACCTACAACTCTACCACTTTTCAAGGAGTAATCGCATTCTGAATAAAAGATAATAAAGTGTTGTAGGCAACATGTGATAGCTAAATGTTCGTTCCATTTTATTTATTTTATTTATTTTACGTCAAAAAGCAGTTAAAAACTGCGTATGACGTGCTATGGGGAAAAGTGAATTGTGTGCACATTTTCAAAATTCTGTGATCCCTACACTAAGTCATATACTACTTAAATTTTGAATTTTGAAAGGGAGAAAAACAAACAAAAAAACTCCATGTAATAAAATCTATTTTCAAGGCTAAATAAGCAATAAATTTTGAATTTTGAAAGGGAGAAAAAAACAATCAAAAAAAACTCCCA
>BLKR01015200.1:0-19358 GCA_011170035.1 Teleogryllus occipitalis | reverse complement strand
AATTTGAAACTAATCTTTTAATTTTGAAGGTACTTTACACAAAACCCCATCATATTTACATAATTTCCTCAAAAAGAGCTCCAATTTTTCTGTAAATCTATTCCTCGAAGCACAAGATGTTTAAAAGTGGCGTACGTTCAAGTTTGGGCGAACGATCTGAATTTTCGAAAATTGCGAACAAATACCTATTAACATTGTCGAAAAGAAATATTAACGCTAGAGATTTTTGTTTCATGAAATATCTTTTTAAAAAGAGATATGAAATTAATGAAAATTAAACACTCCACTCTTTCCTAGTAATGATCCACTCTTCACTAGTAATGATTGCTGCTATTGGGTCTAACCGCTTCCTTATTCTTTGGAGGGCTACTGTTTTTAAAATTTTTTTTCCAACAGTATTATCTCAAAAGTACAAAAAACTATATTGTTAATAATAAATATGTTACATGTTTCTGGGGTGTTTACATGATTCTAGAATGCAAAGTTATGCGTAGAAATCATATTTTCAAACCAAAATTTGCGTGTTTATTGCAGCTCAGCCATTCAAAATATCTATGTAGTTTATTAGACAAAGTATGATTAAAATTGTTTAAACAGCGTTTTTCAAACTTTCGACGTTTCCTTCGCCGATACTCTGTATATCCATGCTTCTTTAAAACCAAAAAAAATAATTTGCGTAATGAAAACTAATTAATTAAACCCGTGGCAGTATAATTGTTAACATAAGTACTGTCACACATCTTTCGCAGGATAAGGAGTAAAATTTAAAGAAAAATTATAGTTCACATGAATTTTGACAAATTGCGTCTTTCTTTCTATGATATTCAAATGGTAACATTATATTACAATATTCAATTGGTTAACAATTTCGTCTAAAGAGTCTTGTTTAATAATTCTCCAATTTCGTATTGTAATAAGATATCTTATGATACTCATGTCGTAAATAACTATTTGACAACTATTATGTTTAGTGTATGTGTCTAGCTGGTTTTGTATTATTCTGAGAAACTGGATCGTACGAATCACGTTTACTACGTTATTCACACAGGAGCACATGAATCTCAAAAAAGTATTTAATAATATAATCCTTGCTGATGAATCAATGTTTTATTGATGATTTTAATTTTGAAAATTTTCATTAGTTTGGATGTTTAAATATAAGTATCACATGTAATTACATGTCTGTTAAACACGATAGCAATATATGAAGCAAGAAACATTGTTTTTCGTTTGATCATTCACCTTCATCAATCACTCAAAATTACTTTAATTTTCTCTGCTTATCAGTTTTTTAATCTCAGATCTTCGATGAAGACATGAATCAAATAACATCGTAAATATTTGAGTGTTTTAAAAATAATAACGTGAATAAATGCTTATATTTATTGAATTGGTTTTATAATAACCTGTAAAAACATGGGTTTTCTGTTGGTTTTGGGGATGTTGAAAACATTCAAATAGTAAAGGCAATGTTAAGCTGGTGACCTTTAACATTGTTTATTTGATATTTTTCTTAGGGATAGTTTATAATGGTTAAACGTTTTCAAAGAGTGCACATTAGATACCTGGAGTGGCCCGTTTCCGTTTAATAAACCGCTACGTTCTCGCTGTACAGATGGTCGTGCAAAATTCAAGGTTTTGATAGATTCGTAGAATGGCGGCCAACAAACCACCTTCGAACTCTGACGATACTGAAATGTAGTCTGTGTTGGGAAGGTCATATCACTTGACCACCAAGTTCGTTCTATGTATTTTCACTGGGAAATGCTAGTGCATTGATATTTACTAAACTGTAAACAAACGCTAAATCTCTTTGAATTGTCTTAACATCTGTTTTGCTTTCTTTTAGTAATATCAACTCGTTTTACCAAATACGTGAGTTTGTTATATTTTTACACGCTACAATTATTTAATTTTACAAGTATTTATTTTCAAGCATTTAGGAATTCATGAAATTTCATTGAAACGTTCGCCAATCTAAAAACCTTTTAAATGTATATTAAATATATTAATGTTGTTTAAAAATATGTATTAACAATGCGTAGATTTAGCCCATAAAGCTCTGATTTGAATATTATACAATGAAATCATCAAATTAACAGTTTTAGAAAGGAATGATAAATTGAATTGAAAATATTAACTTAAAGTTTATATACGTTTATTTAGAAATTTCTATACTTGTGTAAATATTGTGATGTGTGATTCTACTCATGTGATCTTTCAAAACCCAAAATTGAATATTTCTGTTTTTGAAAACCTTAACACTACCTTCATCCAATCCAGTGCAGTTTACAGCAAACAGCTAAGCAATATGTTTCCCTATTTTTAATGGTAATGGTTAAACAAGAGGAACAAATAGTTTCTGACTCTCGGTGTTAACAGGGGACTTAAAAAAATTAATAATACAGTTATTCGGTTGCTCAACACCCCTTTGATAGAAAAACAGAAACAATTGTTTGGGCGTAATGCACCTTGAAAAATATTTTTTTTATAATCAATTTCTTTCCTATTTGATAAATATATCGACTTGAAAATTGTAGGACTTAAAAGAGAATATAAAAACCAAATAAAAGTTATGCTCATACTCGCCGTAAAAATACGAATTTAGCATAATTAAATTGGCCACAGAATTTGTTTACAAGCAAGTGCATTTTAAGCGTATGTGGCAGGCAAAAGCGCAGCATTGGAGAACTGTTTTTTCAGTATGCCCATCCCACGCTATTCTGTACAGTATAAGTTGACATAAAAGTAATTTTGCTAAATTTTTCTTAAAGAATTAATACAATTAATTAATTAATTAATTAATTAATTTTCATCAAAATAGTTAAAACTGTGAGTCACCTGCTAGGGGAAGAAGTGACATGACATATCTCTCACGTCTCATGACATCTCTCATGTCTTTAATATTTGTATTGCCGACTAATTGTTTACTTTATTGCATTTAAGATTACATGAGATTTAGAGGTTTTATAAAAATTTTCACAGAAAACTCAAAATTTCTCTGTGAATATGTGCTCAAAATTCCACATTTTCGGAAACGCTCAAACGCCATTTTCTCAAAAACTGTTCCAATTTTTTTTATTTTTTGGACCAATAGTATTCGGAATGCACTGTTTAAGAGGATACAAAAGTTTTCTGTCACATTAATTGTTTTTTAATTCGCAAATGTATTTTCGTCGAAATATCTGTCTTGTTGATTTGCACATTTCCAGCTATTTGTACACATTAATGCATTTGTAAGTAGGAGTGACTTATAAAAACCTTTTTCGAAAACTCGACCGTTTTTGGTAAAATAGAGCTGCAAATTTCTTATTTATAGTAAGGCTTAAACGACACTTTCTTAAAAGCGGCTTCAAATATTTAAATGAAAATTTCTAAATAGGACGAGGTTTTATTCTCATGTAACATTATTATCGTAAAAGTTGGTTTTACCATACTCGAACATTTTTTCTGTACAACAGCTGCAAAATTCGTATTTATAGTAACACTTAAACGACGTTTTCTTAAAAACGGCTTCAAATATTTAAATGAAAATTGCTATGTAGGAGGAGGTTTCATTCTTTTGTAACATTAAAGCAATGTTTTGGTTCTAGCATTAGGAAAGCGTAAAATTTAGATAATTTGAAAAAATGTGGTGTTGGCAGCGATAATTGGCATGTCGAAGGTGCATGTGGCAAGACCGAAAATTTAGCTTAGACCAAAGAAATTAAAAATAACTTATTCACATGAAGAAATAAGCACACTCTTGCGAATGACCACTTACGTTTCAAAAATTAAATATGATTTTGCAGGCGTTGAAGATAACCCCCAAATCGCTAAGAAGTTCATTTAATTAAACATCCTTTTTACCCCATTTACGAAGTTAACGAAGCGTTCAAAATAAAGTGTTACGAAGTTAACGAAGCGTTCAAATAAAATTACTTTACAATCAGCGAGATAAAGCCAACTATATTGTCTAGTTATGCACTCTTATGAATATTAATCAACATATGTCTACAACTAATTAAAAGCGCTAGAAATACGATTTAAGTATAATTTGTTGATAGCTCACTCCAGCTATAATTCATTTCGTTGCAGGCAATGGCGCTGACGAGTGTTCAGGGAGAAGGAGTAAGTATTTGGTATTTTTCTCACACCAACGCTTAAACTTCTCTTTTATTTTTATTCTGTTTAAAAAACAGAGGCCTACTGCAACAAAAAATGCCGGTGTACGAAACCATACGAAGTAATTTTCCAAAAAGTAGGGCGCCCTCTGTTCAGAAACGACAAATAAAATACTCTCGAATAACATTGCAATAAATTAAATATTTAAAAAAAACAGCCTACAGAAATACTGCAATAACGTAGCAGAGTAGAAGAATACACAGTACAACAGATCTTTACAAACGAATAACTCAGAAAATGCTATTTGAAAACATTAACGTGGATAGCAAATATTTAATTTTCTGCGCAATTTCTGCGGAGGTGGAAACTAGAGATGGAATCAGTACTGACTGTGAGAGCAATATATTTCTGTATTTATTGTAAACATATCCGTGAACTCTTTAAACGACGTATAGGTTGTAGTTGCGAGCCCTTGTGGTAATGATACACTTATTTAATGTTGCTAAGTACATTATATGCCATGTATACATAAAAAGGTTAGTGTTAGTTATATGATTACTATTATTATTATAATTAATATAATTATTATTGTTAATATAATTATTATTATTAGAACATATAAGTGAACAACTTTTAGAAATAATCTAGTAAAGTGATTTTGTTACTCGAGTGGCCACTACATTTACAAACTCTCCATTACGAGGGGAATGTTACTCAGAAATTTTAAAAATTGAATGTTTTTTTCAGCCGCCGTACGTGAGAATGAGAAGATCGGAACGAGAACCGTCGCAATCAGGAGATTTTTTCTGAGCAGCCTTAACTGGATTAACCAGAAAGAGAAGATGGTAAAATGGAGAATATTACATAATTTAGATAGCAATGAAAATTGTTTATTCTTGTATTAATAATAAAAGCCATGAACAAATGAAATGTTATTTTACTTAACCTGCAGGACGTGGGAGATACTGTTTTAATTAAATTCAATGCTAGTATTTTAAATATGTATGTTAAAATGCCTTTTTTTGTAAATATAAAGCAGTACCAATACTTTAAACACAACATCCCCTTCTTCAAAATTTAACGTACTGCTACCGCTACGTCGATGACATCTTAGCTCTATGGACAGGTACAAGAAGACAACTCCACATCTTTGTCGAGTTCCTTAACTCCAGACACCCATCCATAAAATTCATTAAAGAACTAGAAAATGAAAATCAATCAATTAATTTCTTAGACCTAACCATCTCTAGGTTGGACAACAAACACACCTTCAATGTTTTTAGAAAACCCACACACACAGACACTGTCATCCACAACACATCCCAACATCCATCTGCCCGCAAACACGCAGCTTTGCATGCCATGATTCACAGACTTGTCAGCCTTCCCTTATCACAAGACAATTTTCAAAAAGAAACACGCACCATTAAATACATAGCTACCGCCATTGGATACAGTACCACTCTCGTTGACAACATACTACGCCGCTAATTAAATAAGAAAAAACTGAAAACGTATACAAGCCTCACTCAGAAACCATCAAAATTTATTTCTATTCCGTTCTTTGGAAAAATATCACAGATGGTAGCCTATATTTTTCACAAATACAATTTTGACGTTTCCTTTACCACACACAAATCCCTCAAACACCTACTCTCACCTCGCAACACCACCCCAATCATGGCGAAATCAGGAGTTTATGAACTCCACTGCCACAATTTAGCAAAGGCTAAATACATCGGCCAAACAGGTAGAAGCTTCAATGCCAGAGTTAAAGAACATTTACATGCATGGACGCACAATACAAACAAATCGCACTTTGCTACACACCTTATAAACACTTTCCACCCAGACTCAGACATTACAATTCTTGAAATAGAAAATAAATTCTGGAACAGAAGCGCTTTAGAAATCTTTCACATATTTCAAGCCAAGCAGAAATCTGAGGCCCTTCTCAACGAACAAACTAATTTCCCTCTGTCCCCTCTACTAATAATTTTACACACCCCGACCTCACTAACTGACTCTTCCGCCTCCTAAGACATTTCCAAGAGAACACTAAACAGACCTCCTCCGACCCCTCGCCGGATCTCCGGAAAGCAATAAAAACCTCGTGTCAACGTTTCCTCTGGGCACAGTCGACCGACTTTTGCCGAAAGCAGCGAGGTAAGCAAAGCGGCTCAACTTATTAGTCAATTAATCCCCCATCTTTCTTTCTAATAACATTTGATATTAATTATTATTACTATCCCCCATTTATTATATATATATACATATATATATATATATATATATATATATATATATATATATATAAATTTTGTTTTTCTTCCTTTTCAATATGAGAATGTATATTTCTTCATATATATTTATAATCTCAAATTTGAACTGCTATTATCTGTATTAATTTCCCCTCGTCGCAATTCAATTTTGCATTTTTATTTGCTCTTTGTTCCTTATCTTTTTGCAATCACATATTGTGTCTTTCTTTATTGATTTTTTAATGTTTAATTTGAACAGCTATGTATCCATTAATTGTAATTTAATTTTCTATTTTATTGAGTATTTATTTATAATTTTGTTATATCTTTCTGTATCTTGTAGACTGACGATGACTGCAAAGCCGTCGAAAGCCGGCTATCTCAATAAAGCTAGTATGTTGACGAAGAAGACCTCTTTTATTTCTTCTGATAAGAACGTCAACAAATCAGAATTCCCACAAATGTGATAACTAAATGTTCGTTCCATATCGTACAATATATTCCCATCGACATAAGAGTTATGCATCGGGTAGTACCTGTTGACGAAATAAGTCAATCCTCATCCTTTTCGTTTCTAGCAAAATGAGAGCTCATTAAAACAAGCGCGGATTGTACTTTTAGTAACTATTCTAAAGGTACTGAGCAAAGTATTTTATAAAATTCGCCACATATTGATAATACTGATCGAGAATATATCACAGAGAAGTGTACTTCAATGTAAGACACAGAAGGCAACTTCCATATGTATATTTTTATTTTGATTATGTCCAATGTTTTCTGAAGGTGTGTCAAACAATTTGTGAGAAAAATTAGTTGAACATTTAATTGTACCAATGTAATGTAATCCTAATTGGTGTGTATTTTCACTAAATGCACTGACTCCCCATCTGAACAAAGTATTTGAACTAAGATTAAATGTATTTTAAAATATTTAATTTAAACGTTTGTTCTAACACATGAATTAATTCATTTTTAAACTCTCTCATTAACACATCACAATGAAAAACATTTTTAATACTTGTGGTCGTCTCATTATTTTTTTTTAAAGGAGGGAGGTATATATTTGTTCTTCGCAAGGTAAACATTTTGGATTCGCATTTTGAGGTTTTTCACTGTAATCCCCATTGTTTAGTCCAATCAGAAAATGTATTGAAGAATTCTTGCAGGTCATTTATAGTTTTAGAAATTGCTTCATCGTTGGACGTGTAGACAGCTGTGTCATCAGCATAGCGAACCGTAGCACAGTGTGATTATTGAGGAATATCTGCTGTAAAGACACTAAAGAGGGTTAGAGAGACGGGGGAGGAACGCCGGCTAGAATTGCGGAAGGGAAGAATAGAGTGTTGTTTCTTTTTACTGTGAAGAATCTATTATCCAGAAAACATTTGATTGTTTGGAATAGATATTCCACGAGTTTGTTTAAATAATAATCAATTATTCCCGACTTTATCAAACGCCTGCGCACAGTGTAAAAAGGTCACCACGCAGAATTGTTTAAATTCTTAAACTAAAGCAATTCATCATAGTTGGTGGATTGAGGAGTGAAGAGGATGGTATCCTAATTGAAATAGCGGAATTACATTTACTTCATTAGGCTAGACGATTAATTAGATTATGAATGGTTTTCGCAATTTAGAAAATGCTGGTAATAAATGAAATGCTTTGTATCTTTATGGAAGTTTTGGAAATTTATTGAGTTTTAAAATGGGAATTACTACTGATTTTGTCCAGCATGGGGGGAAGAATTTGAGTCTTAATCAACTGTTAAAACGTAGGCGGCCAAAATTAAATCAAATTTGGCGCCGTACTTGGAATTCTATCAATTCTAGCAATGCTTTGGCGCTACTTACAGGCAAATGGGTGTACATTTCAAACGTCCCGCGTTGGACGTTGGAATATTTGTTTTGTAAAAACCTCGAGTGGGCACCCAGAAAGAAAGGCAATACAGTTTTTTTTGTATGAAACTAATTGGAACGAATAACTGCTTTGAAATTTTGAACTGCTCTTTAAGAAAGGTGACAGATCGTGCCCCGAGACGGACACCAAGAACCAAGTGGAGAGATACCATTTGATATTGTCGCAATTCGAGGAATCTTGGCCTCCTACTACTTGGAACGCGCCGCGATCGGATTGTTGAAGATGGAGAAGCCCAGCGGTTGCTCGCCACGTTGATATAAATGGCGAAGGAAATGAAATTTAGAACTTTATGTTGGTAGCAGTCTAGTTCACAGCAGTGAAGATCCTGTAAACTGAGTTTTGGAACGGAGGCTCTGCCCAACATTTCATCATGCCCGAATTACGACAGAAAACTATTTTATTTTCGCCCAGACAAGACAAAATTGACAACTTCTTCAATGCTCAATAATTCTTACGCTAAGGTAAACACAAATGCCAAATTATAAATGACCTCATGTTCAAATTATCAAATATTACTGACATTATCAGCTTAATTAGTAATAAATTTAAAGTGTTCACGGATATGTTTACGATAATGTAATGTCGCCTTCTCCCTATGCAACCCCGCCTGCCTTCACGTTGGGCGGCCAATGTAACGTCGCCACACTCCTAATACCATTTCTCTTAATACCTTTGGGCGCACAATGCAACCGAATTCTCTTATATCCACCCCATTTGCCTTGCCCTTGCTCTTGCTCAGTCGCCCGTACCTCGGCTTAGCTCACTATAATTATTCAATCTTACCTGGGCGTGAATCGCGTGCTCATTCCATACGGACTTGAGACGGGATACCTCACGTTCGTGCCTGGGTCAATCTCTATAGAACTACTAAGAAACAACACACATATTCGAGGCAATCATGAGCCGTACTAAATGCTCATTTGTTTATTGCAAGCAAATTTTAACACATTGACAAATGAACCCTTGGTTTTCAAAAAAGAAAAAAAAAATAACACAAAAACATAAATACAAACAACATAGAAGAATCCTATTCACACTTGAAACACCAACAAACTTTTCATTAAGAAAGGAATGCGCATTCTGTCGTGACCTCATATTATGGTTGTAATTTTAATTAATTTAATTACCAAAACTTGATCTTCGACAGAATCCTGGCGTATTTTTGTCTCGAGCATAAAAAAATAAAGTATATATGCAACTCATGCAACTTCCCTTTGCTGCGGCGTCGCACACTGTCAGCGCCCGTCATTGCCTGGTGTCTCGCGCGCCGCCCGTGGACGAAATTCCAATTCGGCTGCTACCAGTTCCTGGACGCCACTAATTCACCTTCAAATCCGTTACTTACAGTCCCGGTTATGGTATCTCGCGACTAATCACATTCCCGTTAATGTTTTCCTATGTCTTACTTACGCGAAATAATGTTTTCACAATTTTGCCCATGAATTTAACAAAAAAAATATTTAATTTTATCTCCACAATGTTCCAATGACTTCTTTTACTCGATAAAACTCTCGAGAAAACACTTCCAATAAATATTTTGAGAAAGTCTAGAAAATTTCAGCACGACGATATAACGCGGGTACTCGCGACCAAACCTCAACTCGTTCTTAATGTGTTACATACAATTCATACACTTTCTGATATTTCTTTGCATACTTAATTTCTCTTTGACCAACAAAGTTCGGTTCCTTTTATATTTTTCACGTTCTGGGTCTTGCAAATCATTACAATAAAGAAAGAAATATATTGCTCTCAGAGTCAGTACTAACTACATCACTAATTTGCATTTGCGCAGAAAATTAATTGTTTGCTATCCACGTTAATGTTTTAAATAAGCATTTTCTGTGTTATTCGTTTGTAAAGATCTGTTGTATTGTGTATACTTATACTCTGCTACGTTATTGCTGTATTTGTGTAGGCTGTTTTTGTTAAAATACTTAATTTATTGCAGTGTTATACGAGAGTATTTTATTTGCCGTTTCTAAACACAGGGCGCCCTACTTTTTGGAAAATTACTTCGTATGGTTTCGTTCACCAGCATTTTTTGTTGCAGTAGGCCACTATTTTTTAAACAGAATGAAAATAAAAGAGAAATTTAAGCGTTGGTGTGATACAAAATACCAAATACTTACTCCTTCTCCCTGAACACTCGTTAACGCCATTGCCTGCAACGAAATGAATTATAACTGGAGTGAGCAACCAACAAATTATACTTAAATCATATTTCTAGCACTTTTAATTAGTTGTAGACATATGTTGATTGTTATTTATAAGAGTACATAACTAGACAATATACTTGGCTTTACTATTGTTGATTGTAAAGTAATTTTATTTGACGGCATCACACTTTAATAGTTCGTGAACATCGTATATGGGGTAAAAAAGATGTCTAATTAATTGAACTTCTTAGCGATTTGGGGATTATCTTCAACGCCTGCAAGATCATATTTTAATTTTTGAAACGTAAGTGGTAATTCGCAAGCGTGTGCTTACTTCTTCATGTAAATGAAAGTCACTAATAGGCAATAGAAAGATACATGTTACTCGTGCGAGTTAGTTTTTTTAATTTTGGTCTGAGCTAGCTTTTCGGTCTTGCCCCATGCTCTTCCCACATGCGAATTATTGCTACATAACCTTCATTTTTTCAAATTCTCTAAATTTTTCGTTTTCCTAATGGTAGAAAAAAAATTACTTTAAAAATGTTACAAAATGAATAAAAAATCGCTCTATGTAGAAATTATCATTTAAAAATTTGAACCCGTTTTTAAGAAAATGTGGTTTAAGCGTTAAAACAACAAATACGATATTTGCAGCTGTTGTTCACAACAAATCCTTCGAGTTTTCGAAAAACGTTATTGTAAGTCACTATTACTAACAAATGCATTAATGTGTGCAAATCGTTTGAAATGTGCAAATTACGTTAAGAGAGATATTTTGAAAAAAAAAATACATTTGCGAATTTAAAAAATCAAAGTTACAAAATACTTTTGTGTCCTCTTATACATTTAGCACTATTGATTCAAAAAATAAAAAAATAAAAACATTAGAAGCCGCTTTTAGAAAATGGCGTTTTGAGCGTTTCCCAAAATGTGGAATTTTGAGCACATATTCACAGAAAACTATAAAGTTTGCGAGAAATGTTATAAATCTTTGAAGCTCATAAACGCAATGAAGTACACAATTAGTCGGTAACGCAAATATTAATGACGTGAGATGTGACGAGAGACGTGAGAGATGTCATGTCACATCTCCACGTCACACGTGACTCTCAGTTTTAACGTAAAATAAATAAATGAATAAATTATTTGTTAATATTCCTTAAGAAAAATACAGGAAAATCGCCTCTATGTCAGCTTATACGGTACATTTAGCACTTTTCTTACCAATTTTTTAAATAAAAATTGTGCAGATTTCTTTGTGAAATTTTTGCTTCGGCGACCACTCATTAGGCAGTACCAGGTAGAGAGAAATAACCAGTACGAAGTTAATTAGTAACAAATATAATGGGATCGTCGCATATCTACAGAACAGCATTACAGGTTACTCCGTGAAGTAAATGTCAAGTATTTCACTTAATTTAAAGTTAAGTTGTTAAATAATTTAAAGTTAATATTAGTAATATGTACATTGTAGAGTTCTACCACCAGGTTGTATATACATACCTGCAGAATAATAAATATCTATCTACTACATCTTTTCATATTTACTGCCAATTGAATCTTGTTCGAGAATAAAACTTACCAAAAATCCAAGAATCAGCAAACCGTAAGTAAAAATCTTCATGGCTAAAGTTCGTATGCTGCAAAACGGCGTATTATATGCATATTTATAGAATGAACATCTACTGTAGTACGAAAAAAAGTGTGTTTATCTTTCCTGGAAATGTCAAGGGAAAAGTATGTTAATGTTATGTTGTAAGGGAGAAAGTATGTTTATCTTTCCTGGAAATGTCAAGGGAAAAATTTGCAAGAAAATGACAGACTGATAAAAATATGATAATGGTGTCAAATGTCACTCAAAGTTGCAAAACCTCGTACATTTTGCAATATTCAATACTGTGGTATTACTAACGTCCATCGCCGAAAACATCGAAAATACAAATACTTTTTTGGGCCTTCTTTGCGCATGAGATGTTAAATAATAATTAAAAACTTACTAAAACGTTCTAATTGAGAAGCAAAACAATGGATACATTATTCTGAAAGCATTCAATTTTTTTGAGTCTAAGTACGTTTTTCTGTTGTTTTTCTATTTTTATTTTTTTTTCTCAAAATGATAATTATTTTTGGCTCATTTAACGCCACTTCTTAAAAGCAATTTGAAGAGACTGATGGAAGTTTGATCAGCTGCCTTTCTTTCAACCATCACACGGATATTTCAATGAAATTTTTTTCCTGCAAGCCATCGTAGCTATTTAGATAATAACGTGACAGCATTAATAAATACTTATATTGCGCGCACTCTTATAAGAATGTAGTCAACGAAATTTTTGAGTAATCTACATTACCTGCACTTATCTTGACTGTAACGTGCTTCTAAATCCTAGTCCACACTTGGGTCAAAGTTTTTTTTAAATTACATTTTATTTTGCAATTTGTTTGTGAACAAACATTTGGCAAAATTACATAGATTTACGTAAACAAATACATGAGAGGAGTAAAATCCCATGACGGTACTCCACCAATGATTCATTATTAATATAAATTAACTATTAATTATAATTTCTGAAATGAATAATTTAAAGTCGATATAGAAGGTCTAAAGTATGATGGCGTTGAAGTCGTCTGGTAGAGTCACTATTGTCTAGTAAGTTGATGGCTAGAATATTCGGATGAGTATGTAGTCTTTGTAGGTATTTTGCACTGGTATTCTTGATTTCTTCTTTTATAGTTGGAATGTGTCAGTCTTTGTGTAATGTTGCATTCGTTACGTACCAGGGGGCATTTACAAATTTTCTTAAGGCTATTGACTGGAAGCATTGTAATATTTCAATATTAGAATTTTGAGCTGTTCCGCAAAGTTGAATTCCATATGTCCATACTGGTTTTAATATTGCTTTATACACAATTACTTTGTTTGCGATGCTTAATGATGATTTTCTTCCCAGTAGCCAGTTTAACCTTCTAAGTTTTAGGTCTAATTCTTTTCTTTTATTTTTTATATGTTTTCCATGCGAGTCTTCTGTCCAGAGTAAGTCCGAGATATTTTGCCGAGTCATTTTGAGGAATACATAGCGATCCGATTTTTATAGGTGGACACGTTTCGTGCTTCAGACTGAAGGTGACTTGGACAGACTTCTTGTCATTGATCTTGAGGCGCCAGCGTTTCAGCCACTTGTGGATAAATTGCATGCTTCTGCTGGATCTTCATGTCGAGCTAAGATGGCTGTGTCGTCCGCGTAGGTTGCTGTCAATGCGTTTAAAGATGATGGTATGTCGGCAGTATATAATGAGTAAAGGAAAGGTGCAAGCACACTTCCTTGAGGCTCTCCTGACTTTATAGGGATAAGTTTTGAAGTTTCACCGTTAAATTTCATTTGAAAATATCTCTCTGTAAGACACGATTTTAACAAGTGATAGTAAGGATACGGTAGATTTTTCTTAATTTTATACAATAGACCTGGGTGCCAAACCTTATCGAAAGCCTGACTTACGTCTAGAAATACAGCAGAACAATATTCTTTATTTTCTAGCGATTCACTAATTTCGTTTACTACTCCATGAATTTGTTCTACAGTCGAATGCCGTTGTCTGAACCCAAACTGATGATGAGGTATTATTTCATTTTCTTGTAGAAGTGGATTTAAACGTGTCAGAAGCAGTTTTTCAAAAACTTTTGATAATATTGGCAGTAGACTAATAGGTCTGTATGATACAACTTCATGTGTTGGTTTGCCGGGCTTAGGGATGACTATTACTTGAGCGATTTTCCATTGATCAGGGAAGTGTCCTAGTCTTACGATGGCATTGAAGATGGAAGTAAGTAAGGCTATTAGTTTTCTTGGTAGATGGTATAGAATTGTTGCTGAAATCATATCGTATCCTGGAGCTTTTTTAGTTGGTAAATGCTTAATTGTTGTTTCAACTTCTCGAGCACTTATGGGTTTGAATTGGGGAGCTAGTTGCAATGGTGAATCTAAGAAGTTGTAAATCTCTTCCTCTTCTGTAGCAGAAATTTGTGAAGGAAATGGTTGAAAGATGTTAGAGAAATGGGACGCGAAGCATTCAGTTTTTTCTTCGTTGGTTTTAGCCCATGTGCTGTCGGTTTTTCTGATGGGAGGAATAGGTTGCATCGGTCTCTTCAAGTATTTAGTAGTTTTCCGAAGAGAATACTCTGAATTCGAATTCGAAATCAATTTTGTGAGTTTATCTTGTAGGGCGTGGTTTCGATATTCTTGAAGTAATCTTTTGAGGTTTTGCGAAGCTGAATTTAGTCTTCTTTTGACTGCTGGGTCTTTAGTGATTTGCCATTGTTTCTTTAATTTACGTTTTCACCTTTTCTCTTATTACTTGTGGGATATATAGCTTTTTGTTTTTCTTTATTTCTGGTGTAGAATGCCATGCAAATTGATGGATTTGTCTGGTTACATATTCTATAGCTTCATTTATTTCGAAAGCAGTTTTCAATGGTAGATTAGCTGTGCTGTTATTAATTAGCCATTCTGAGAAATATTTCCAATCTGTTCTATTGTTGTGGATTGAGGTTTGCTTATTGTCTTCAATAATGACTGAGATAATGACTAGTAGAACTGGTGAATGATCAGACGATAGATCTTGTGACCAGTAGGTGTGAATGTAACTTGGGTTAACTCCTTTTACAATAAAGAAATCTAATACATCAGGAATTTTGTTATTGTCTGTCGGCCAACAAGAGGGTTGGCCAGAAGAGAACGAGGATAATTTTTCGTTTATTATGGTTTCATATAGAGATTTACCTTTTGGGGAGGTTAGTCTGGAGCCCCACAATGGATGTTTAGAATTGTTGTCACCGCCAGAAATAAATCTTGGTCCAAGTGTTCTGAAGAAGTTTGCGAATTGTGAACTCTGGATTTTATTCTTCAGAGGGCAGTATATTGCTGCAATATTCAATGTTCCGAATGCATCTTTTACTTGAATGGATGTTGCCTGCAAATACGTGGTGCTATATTGAAAATTTAAGTGATGTTTAATTATTTCCCGAATAGGTATAGCTGTTCCTCCATGTGCTGTACCATACGGATGATTTGTATAATACATGTTGTATCCTTGAAGCGAGAAAAAACTTTTGTTGGTGAAATGAGTTTCTGAAATGAGCATGATATCCGTATTTGTTAACTGAAGAAAACACTTGACTTCTTCTCGGTGTTGTTGCAAGCCATTAGCGTTCCAAGCTTCTATCTTGTATGATATGTTCATTATTTAGTTAGCAGTTTTGACACAAGATTTAAAAGTGCACTTATTTGTTCTGCTTGTTTGTTGAGTATAGTTTCAAATCTTTCGAAAGTCTGTTGTATTATTGAAAATAATTGAGTATTAGACTCCGTGTTTGTTGCATTGTTGTTCAGACTATCCTTCTTTTGCAAGTTTTTCAGTGCTTGTGCATAAGTGCTACGCTGATGGAAATTATTTTTCGAAGTAGGTGGGAAGTTTTCTCGACCTGTATTCAAATTGTTTTGTGAAGCACTGTAGTTTGAATCTTGTGGAATTTTAGATGCCTGTGGATATTTTTTATTGCGTATTTTTTGATAAATTTCACATCCTTTATAACTTGCTGTATGGGGACCTTCACAAAGGGCGCATTTTGCAGGCTTCGTCTTGTTTTTCTTGCTATCACAAGTTCTGCTATCGTGATTCTCGCCGCATACTACGCACCGATAAGGATGGTTGCAGTAGTGCTTCGTGTGCTCCCAACTTTGGCAGCGATGGCATTGCACAAGATCTCGCTTCACTCTTGGAGCTTCAATTATTATTTTGGTGTTTTGAAGTTACTGCAATTTATAAATGTCTTTGTTATCTTTTGTTTCCAAATCAATAAAAAATACCGGTAAGGGAGCTTTTGTTACACGGTGTTTGCAGTTATGAATGTTTCTTACAGTATGGCCGTTTTCTTCTATTTCTGCTTTCAGTTCATCAATATTTATTGTAGGATGCATATTTTTTAAGACTATCCTAAATGCTCTTTCTTGTTTTAGCTGATAGCTGTGAAACAATTTTCTCTTTAGTAAGGTATTTAATAAGTGATCGATAAGCTTCTGTTGTTGCCGGTAAGATTTTAAATTTATCTTGACCTACAAGCTTGCAGTAGAATTCTTCCTTCTTCACGACTTTTTGTAAAGTTTCTGACATTGCGTGAAAGTCATTTACCCCAGGGAGAAATATTGGCGGTCGTTTTTGCACCTTATGAATGTTGCTGGATTTGTGACTTTCATCGATTACTTTATCATTGGATTCATCGTCATTAATTAGTTCGAGATCTGCTAATCTATTGCATGATAGTATGCCACTTATATTTGCACTTTGACGTTTTGATTGTTTATGACTTTCAGGGATGTGAGATTTACATCTCTTGCGCTTGCTTACAACAACTTGCCATTTATGAGTGTTGCTGTCACTACTTGAATTATCGTGGGTTGTTCGATTAAGTTCTGAATTTGTTACATCGGTTGAACTTGAACTTGAAGGCTGTACTGCAGGAGGAAAAAAGGGAAATGGCATTGTTATCACTGTACCTTGTGGTATCTGATGTAAAATGAGTTGTTGCTGCTGCTGATATTGTTGAAGAAACAGCTGAGTTTGTAGTTCAGCTTGACTTGTAGTAGACGAATCCATTATAAATTCAGATTCCGGCTGGGAGGTGTTCTGCGAGGCCATATCGATTGTTTACGTCTTATGGAGGCAACATATTTTTTGATATCACCAGTTGAAAAACTAGTCAAAAAACTACACACTAGTCAAAACACAAAATGTGGACGCACAACTTGACACAATGAGTCAACGCACAACTTAGAAATCACGAGACACCGCGGAGTAGAGGGCACGTCCTCTCACCTCCACCGTTCGCGAGAGACTTTGGGTCAAAGTTGCGCGTCAATGATTCGGATCAGATCTCTTTTGAATCAGGAGTGTTTAGTTTCAGCTTCGTAACATGCCCCCTTGGATCACTACTTTAGGCAAGATTTTGAATGATTACTAGTAATTGCCGGCAAGTCAAATACTAAGATCATTAGTCCCGTTTGTGTAATGCACGCTCTTACTCGGGAGGAGGCAGTGTGCTTGCCCCGCAGGTACAGCGCCGAGATATCTTTATCTGTCAGGGTGTTCACAAACAGGAATGTCCCACGAGCTGGGCACCACCCTCACCGGAACAAGCTCTAAGATCCCGACCTGTCTCCCGGCATATGTGGTATAGTAGTGAATGTTAGTGTAAGTGTGCGTAAGCTGTGAGAATGGGTCAAGGAAGAGGAAGAAAAGATCCTGCGCGGTCCGTGTCCTGTTTGTTAGGGTACTGCTCCGGCATTCGCCTGGTGTTGATCGGAGGAACCACGGAAAACTACCGATCAAAGCAGCCGGCCTATAGAATTCTCCCCCAGACAGCGACAGAACTTGACCTAGCTATCTGGTTGGTGTCGAATATCCTTTCACCGTCCGGCCTGGAACCGCAGGACTTCCTAATCAGAGGCACTGCAGTGACATCAGTTGATTTCCTCAGCCACCTCTCCCGGTGATTGCCATCGAAACGGGATTCGGTGATATAATGTTGTGCTACATTGCAAGCGTAGACTCATGTCCGGGGTGCAACCGCCAGTCATCAGTCAAAAGTTAGCAATTGATACACGTGCAATTTTGTATTTTCTGAATATTTTTTTAAAATAGCTTTTGCGCAACCATCTGCGAAAGATTTTTAAAAAAGGTGTCATCTTTAAAAAGTTTACAAATGCCATTCCAGCTTCTAGCCTTCGTGGCTAAAAGATCTCGGAATGTGTGAATGTTGTTACTAAACAATTTTGGGAGGCACCATCTTATTTGATTTCTTTTATTTCAATTTTTAAATAATGAAAGCAATGACAGAGAAATACCCGCAATGACATACACCTGAGACATTTTCTGGGGAACTGCATATGTAGGGTACGCGTGGCACTGTAGTGGGGCGGTCCCCAAACAGACGCGCCACATTAAATTGAGACTGTTGTCATCAAGGACGCGCAACTTTGACCCTAGTGTGATCTCGCCTTAAGGTAGATATAAGCAACACTAATATAACTCATAGGCCTGCACAAAACTACACAAAATTGATCGAAAATTTGTGTGCCAAGGAACCCCAAATGCAAATGTACATCAGTATAAAAACTATTTTTTCCAGCGAATAAGGGTTAGTAAATAGTACCTACTAGTAGTTTAAAGAAGCAAATATGTTGCTGAACAAAATCACAGAAAATTGTTTTCCAAAAGTAGCACACACTATGCTCAAGAACAACAAATAAAATTCTCTCTTATACGAGTAATCGAGTAATATGAGTCCGTCCTTCTGTCCATCACAGAGATTTACTTTCACCCATACCTACGCAGTGTAACAATCTAAGATCCCCACGAACAATTTAGATGCAAAGAACAAACATAACAAGGAATGGCATGAGTAGGAGATGGAAAAACAGAAGAAAGCGGTGTCGCGCACTAATAATTTTTTTATTAATTAAAGAAGATGCGACAAAATCCCGATTTGGACAGTACGAATCAATAGCATTCATTTAAAGGAACATTTCAAAAGTTATCCGAAGCAAATCGCATCAGGGGTTCAAAAGCTATGAGTGATTTTGAAAGTACACTTTTGACGATATAACTAGAGATTTACAGCCATTGTTATCATAAGAAAGGTAATGTAAAGAAGCGGTTTTTCCTAAAAAATATGAGAACGCGTAAAGCGATTGAAATGAAACTTTCGGGATTAACAAAGGAAATCACGCGGAAAATTATGACATTACTCGCAACTCTGAAAAATATCGAGGAGCTGCAGTAGAGATGCAAATTGAAATTGTATATTTGGAATTTTTACGAGAGAACAATGATGCGTCGCGAGCGACGGAAATTAAGCAATTTTGGC